>JARQOD010007214.1:0-39919 GCA_033576555.1 Oophaga sylvatica | reverse complement strand
GGAAACCATTGGGCCGGGAAATTGATTTTCCCCCAAAAAATTTCCCCACACCTTTTAACCCCCTTCAGTGAACACCGTAAAAAAAAGTTTTTTTTTTTTTTATCTTTGGCCAACGGGTGGAATAAAACGCAATAAAAAAGAAAAAGGGAAAAATTTAAAAATATCAAAAAAATTTTTTCTTTTGTCCTGCAGAAAACGCCACCAAAAATCTCTATCATGGAAAAATAAAAAAGTTAACCCTCAGGTAGGCTGTGAAAAATTATTTTTTTTCTCAAAATAGTTTTTTTGGGAAAGTGTGCAAAGGACTAAAATGTTTAAATTGGGTATCGTTAGGGCCCCACAGAATAAAGCTGCCTTATTAATTTTCCCAAACACACAAAAGGGGTTTTTTGAACTCCCCCCCCAAAAAAAAACAATTCCTGAATTGCTGTTTTTTGTTTATTCTGCCTCCAAAAATCGGAATAGAAAGCGATAAAAAAAAGTCATGTGCCCGAAAATGGTGCCAGCAAAAAGTCCACTCATCTCACAAAAAACAAGTGCTCACATGACACTGTCGTCCGAAATCTGGAAAAATTATAGCTCTCAAAATATGGCGATTCTTTTGCAGTTGAAAGGGTTTTTTAGTGTGTGACAGCAGCCAAACAGAAAAAGAAACATATAATTCTGGTAGCACTGTAGTCACACCGACCCAAAGAATAAAGTCATCTAATCATTTATACTGCACGAAGAGCAGAATAAAAAATATCACCTGCTTTTGATTTTTTCATTCTGCCTCTCAAAGATCGCAATAAGGCTTGGCACACATTTATCCTGCTCTCTACACTGAGCGCTTACAGCGGGGTTTCCTTGTAAACCTCTGAAATACGTGATTCAGACGGAACCCCCAGCAGAAGAATCCCTACTATGAGGCAGATGTTGGCACCGTAGATGCCATCTGGCCTATGATCCTACCTTTTAGTCATGCATAAAACTGTCCGCCACAGTTTTGCACATTTCTGAAAAGAGATACAACGCTGAGCAGAGGACAGATGGAGTCCAGAGTAACTTTGCTGTCTCATAATAGTGAATGGATTCCTCACCAGATTCATCAGATGGAAACCCCAAAGTAAGTGCTCATCGTAGAGTGCCTGATAAATGTGATCCAAAATGTTATGTAAAAAATGTTCCCAATAAAAGCTTCAAATCAATCCATAAAAAGCAAGCAAGTCCAAACTCAGGTCCATCATCTGTTAATGGAAATATGGCTTCCATGTTACTAGTAGTACAAAGGCTCTGGAAAAGCAAAATGGCTCCTTGCCTGCCAAAAAGAAATTCAGCAAATTCTGTGCTCCCAAATCCAAATGCCTCACACTTTTTGAGTCCCAGTGTGCCTAGATGACATTTAGCATCCACATGTTTGGCATTTCTGTAGCGATGAGAGCCTGCCTAATTTATGGGTGCGTGTCTCCAGAAACAACGGCAGTTTGTAATTTTCTCTCAGCAACATCCACTGCTGCTTGTTTCTGGAAAACACCCATGGAGTCAAAATCGTCACTACACCTGTAGATAACTTCCCAAAGGGGTATAATTTCCAAAATTGGGTCATTTGAAAGCAGATTTTGCTCTTCTAGCACTTAGTGGCATTTTGGCTCTATATATGTAGTCCGCAAACTATTCTAGGAAAATCTGCGCTCCGGGAGGCAAATAGCTCTCTGTCCCTCCTAAGTCTCGCCTTACGGCCAAGCAGAGCTGCACAGCCACATATGGGGTTTGTCCACATTCAGCAGAAATTGCGGGACAAATTTTGGTATCATTTTTACCCATTTCCCTGTGTAAAGATGTAAAATCTGGGGCTTAAACAAAAATTCTAGTGGTAAGAATGAAATTATTTTTTCTTCACTGCCCAATGGTATAAAATTCTGTGTACACACCTTAGGTATCAATATGATTACTGCACCCCTAGATGAATTCATTGACAAGTGAGTACTTTGTAAAATTTGGTCACTTATGAAGGACTCTGCTATTCTGACACCTCAGGGGCTCTCCCAGTGGGTCATGGTACCCGCAAATCATAACAGTAAAATCTGCACTATAATATGGCACTCCTTCCCTTCTGAGCTTTGCACTGTGCCTGAAAAGTATTTGCCGATTACATGTAGGATATTGGTGCACTTAGGATAAATTTTACAACAAACTGAGGTCCATTTTTAGCTACTAGCCCTTAGAAAATTAAATACTTGGGGCTAAAACAACATTTTAGTGGTAAAAATGTACGATAATTATTCTTTCTTCACCGCCCAATAGTATAAAATTCTATGAGGCACATGTGTCAATATGATCATTGCACCGCTAGATAAATTCATTGGTGGGTGTAGTTTATCAATTGAGGTCACTTATAGGGGTTTCTGCTGTTCTGGCACGTCACAGTCTCTACCAATGTGACATAGCACCTTCAATCCATTCCAGCAAAATCTGAACTCGGATATAGCGCTTCTTCCCTTCCGAGCTTTGCACTGTACCTCAAAAGTCGTTTTCGACCACATATGAGGTATGGGAGTACTCAGGAGAAATTGCACACTAAATATTGGGCTTCATTTTCTCCTTGTAAAAATGAAGAAATTTGGGTATAAAACAACATTTTTGTAGGATAATTTTTTATAATTTTTACAGATCAACTTTGCAAACTGTGAAGAACCTGTGGGTTCAAGATGCTCGCCACACATCTAGATAAATTCCTTGAAAAGTCTACTTTCCAAAATGGGTTCATTTGTGGGGAGGTTTCCACTGTTTACGCATATCAGGGTCTTCCAAATGCAACATGACATCAAAGTCAGTGTTCCAAAACGATATTGCTTGCTTTCTGAGCCTGCTGTGCTCTCAAACAGTAGTTTTCCCCCACATATGTGGTATCAGCATACTCAAGGGAAATTTCATAACACATTTTGGGGTCCATTTTCTTCTGTTACGCTTGTGAAAATCAAACAATTGGAGTCTAAAATAAAATTTTAAATGTTCATTTTTTTTCTTCCACATTCCATTAATTCCTGTGAAGCACCTGAAGGGTTAATAAACTTCTTGAATGTTGTTTTGAGCACCTAGAGGGGTATAGTTTTTAAAATGGTGTCACTTTTGGATATTTTCTGTCACTTCAAAAGTGATGTGGTCCCTAAAAAAACAGTTCTGTAAACTTTGAAGAAAAAATGAGAAGTCGCTGGTCACTTTTAACCCTTCTAACTTCCTTACAAAAAAATATGTTTCAGAAATCGTGCTAATGTAAAGTAGACATGTGGGAAATTATATTTTTTGGAGCTATACAGAGAAGGTTGGAGAGTCATATACATGTTCCTAAACAGTGTAAAACAGGAGGAGAATATGGCAGTACTTTATATTTTGAAATCCTGCAGACAGGTTCCCTTGTAAGTGCAGCGTTACATACTCCTGCATTCTGATATGTGGCTGCATTTTGATTTTTTTTCTTTTTTAAAAATGCTATGTTCGTAGCTCAAATCTTATGCAAACCTTGAAGCCAAGGCTCGTTATACTCTATGCATTACATTGCTCTCGCAGCATCCCAAACCATAATCCCAAACACTTTATGCACCACATTACGGCAAATTCATGGCCATGGGAGAGGTGTACAGCACTGGAATTTACAGAACATACAGGAGGTACAGGTGAGGATGTTACCTTTAGTAGCCAGTCAAACCCATTTGTGTCAACTTCTGTGCATATTATCAGGCCAAAATCACCAGGGTATGTGAACCAGGGATCAGGGTCATTTGGATGTTTTGGGTTGTCATTAAGATTTAAAAAGAGAAAAAAACACAGTAGTTTGACAATAAATGGCTTCACCCAACTACTAACCATGAGTGGAGAAAACGTTTTGGTGTTATCATTTATATTCTCTGAAAAAAGGCCAAGAAAGCAAGAATTCTGCCGGGGTAGGTAAACTTTTGAGCACAACCGTATAGGCAAAGCTTGAAAATTTCGATGCCCCAACAATTTTTTTTGGAAAGCAGCAAGTGTCTTAACCCCTCTCTGACATCAGACGTACTATCCCGTCCATGAAACCCGTGCCAATCTGACCATGGACGGGATAGTACGTCATAGGCGATCAGCTGCGCTCCCAGGGGGAGCGCAGCTAATCGCCGCCGGGTGTCAGCTGATTATCACAGCTGACACCCGTGACTGTGTGTCAGGAGCGGTCACGGACCACTCCCGGCACATTAACCCCTGGCACACCGCGATCAAACATGATCGCGGTGTACCAGGGGCACAGGGGAGCATCGCGCAGGGAGGGGGCTCCCTGCGCGCCCCCCTGAGACCCTCAGACCAGCGCGATGTGATCGCGCTGTTCTGAGGGCTTCCTCCCTCCCTGGACCCGGATCCAATATGGCCGCCGGGTCCTGCAGGGAGGCGGCTTCCTCAGTGCCTGCTGAGAGCAGGCACTGAGAAGCCTGCAGCAGTGCCAGAGCGATCGCTGGTGTGACAGAGTGCTGTGCACACTGTCACACCAGCGATCTGATAAAATACAGTGATGTCCCACCCTGGGACAAAGTAAAAAAGTTAAAAAAATAAAAATAAACATGTTTTAAAAAAAATTCCAAATAAATTTAAAAAAAAAAAAATATTCCCCAATAAATTCATTTCTTCCTGTAAATAAAAAAAACAAAACAATAAAAGTACACATATTTGGTATCGCCGCGTCCGTAACGACCCCCCCCCTATAAAACTGTCCCACTAGTTAACCCCTTTAGTAAACCCCTTAAAAAAAAAAAAAAAAGCAAAAAATCAATGCTTTATCATCATACCGCCGAACAAAAAATGGAATAACGCGATAAAAAAGACCGATATAAATAAACATGGTACTGCTGAAAACGTCATCTTGTCCCGCAAAAAACGAGCCACCATACAGCATCATAAGCGAAAAAATAAAAAAGTTATAGCTCGCAGAATAAAGCGATGCAAAAATAATTATTTTTTATATAAAATTGTTTTTATTCTATAAAAGCACCAAAACATAAAAAAATGATATAAATGAGGTATCGCCATAATCGTACTGACCCAAAGAATAAAACTGCTTTATCAATTTTACCACACGCGGATCAGTAAAAACACCTCCCCCAAAAGAAATTCATGAATTGCTGATTTTTGTTCATTCTAACCTCTCAAAAATCGATATAAAAAGCGATCAAAAAATGTCACGTGCTCAAAAATGGTACCAATAAAAACGTCAACTTGTACCGCAAAAAATAAGACCTCACATGACTCTGTGGGCCAAAATATGCAAAAATTATAGCTCTCAAAATGTGGCGATGCAAAAAACTATTTTTTGCAATAAAAAGCGTCTTTTAGCGTGACAGCTGCCAATCATAAAAACCCGCTATAAATAGTAAATCAAACCCCCTTTTATCACCCCCTTAATTAGGGAAAAATAATTAAATAAAAAAAATGTATTTATTTCCATTTTCCCATTAGGGTTAGGGTTGCGGCTAAAGTTAGGGTTAGGGTTGGCGCTAAAGTTAGGATTAGGGTTAGGGTTGGGATTAGGGTTAGGGGTGTGTTAGGGTTAGGTTTGTGGTTAGGGTTGGGACTAGGGTTAGGGGTGTGTTGGGGTTAGGGTTGGAGTTAGAATTGGGGGGTTTCCGCTGTTTAGGCACATCAGGGGCTCTCCAAATGTGACATGGCGTCTGATCTCAATTCCAGCCAATTCTGCGTTGAAAAAGTCAAACGGTGCTCCTTCACTTCTGAGCTCTGCCATGCCCCTAAACAGTAGTTTACCCCCACATATGGGGTATCAGCGTACTCTAGACCCCAAGAGTTATTGTGCAATTTGTCCTATTTCTTCTGTTACCCTTGGGAAAATAAAAAACTGGGGGCAAAAATATCATTTTTGTAAAAAAAAAAATGATTTCTTTGTTTTTACGGCTGTACATTATAAACTTCTGTGAAGCACTTGGGGCTTCATAGCGCTCACCACACATCTAGATAAGTTCCTTGTGGGGTCTATTTTCCAAAATGGGGTCACTTGTTGGGGATTTCCACTGTTTAGGCGCATCAGGGGCTCTCCAAATGCGACATGACGCCCCCAGACCATTCCATCAAAGTCTGCAATCCAAAACGTCACTACTTCCCTTCCGAGCCCTGACGTGCACCCATACAGTAGTTTTCTCCCACATATTGGGTATCAGCGTACTAAGGACAAATTGGACAACAACTTTTGGGGTCCAATTTCTCCTGTTACCCTTGTGAAAATAAAATATTGGGAGCGAAAAAATAATTTTTGTAAAAAAAAAGGATTTTTTATTTTTACGGCTGTGCGTTATAAACTTCTGTGAAGCACTTCGGGGTTCAAAGTGCTCACCACACATCTAGATAAGTTCCTTGTGGGGTCTATTTTCCAAAATGGGGTCACTTGTGGGGGGTTTCCACTGTTTAGGCGCATCAGGGGCTCTCCAAATGCGACATGACGCCCCCAGACCATTCCATCAAAGTGTCATGTATAGTGTACAGTTCCTATAGCGTCTTGTGCTTGGGTGCGAGGAAAACACAGGAGACATAGGTTGAAATGAAATGACTTGTATTACTTCATACAAGCATGCTGAAAAGTTCACACAGTTTGCAGGAACAGCGACAGGAGACACAGCAGGCCAGAGTAACTTCAAGCACTACAATAAATCTCCAAAGCAGGTTCAGGATCTCTTCTCTGTACCGTAATTCCTCTGCAAACATGGATTCACCAAACAGCAGGTTTCCAGAGTCCAAAAGTGTTCCAAGGTTCCTCAGTAGGGAATAGCTGGAGTACAAGTCCAAGGCTTCCAGGAGTCAGGTCACAGACTGACTGAGGCTTGATTCAGGAGCACTGATTGTTCAGCTGAGGCTGCTTAAGAAGCAAGAGGGAAGAATCAGGGCGGGAACATGAAAACTGGAAACTCCATATTAACTGAGGGCAAGAGCTGCAGAAAGACAGAAAGCAAAATGGCCGACGGAAAACTGAGTTTCAAGGAACATGTCAACAGAGACAAAGAACCTTACATTACTCCCCCCTTAGGGACAACCTCCGGATGACCTCAGACCAGGCTTGTCAGGGTACCTCTGATGAAACTGGCGGAGCAGGCGAGGAGCATTTACATTATTGACTGGTTCCCATGAGTTGTCCTCCACTGGGTAGCCCTGCCATTTAATCAAATATTGCAACTGATTTCTGTACAACATGGAATCTAGAATCCTTTCCACCATAAATTCTTCCTGACCATCGACCAGCACTGGGTCAGGGCAAGGAGAAGAACGTCCAGGAAACGTATTGGGTGTTGCAGCCTTTAGTAGGGATACATGAAAGACAGGGTGGATTCTCATAGTTCTGGGCAGTTGAAGACGACAAGCAACAGCACTTATAATCTTATTGATCTTATAAGGTCCAATGTACTTATGTCCCAATTTAGACGATGGAATCTTTAATTTAAGATTTCTGGTTGACAGCCAGACCAAATCTCCTACCTTGAAAGCTGGTGCAGGTTTACGAAATTTATCTGCTGCTTTCTTGTACCTTTCCTGAGCCAATTCTAGATTTTCCTTTAGAAGATCCATATTCTTTTGTAAAGAAGTGATTCTTTCAGCCACTGCCGGCAAGGGCGTATCTATGGGAAATCGAGGAAGAATGTTAGGATGATAACCTAGATTGGAGTAAAAAGGAGACTGCTTAGTGGAGGCGCTCTGAGAGTTGTTATAAGAGAACTCAGCCAGTGGAAGTAGATCCACCCAATCATCCTGTAGGTGGCAGATAAAACAGCGGAGATACTGCTCCAGGGTCTGATTGGTTTGTTCTGTCTGTCCATTAGTCTGGGGATGAAAAGCAGAAGAAAGGTTTACTTTAATGTCCAATGCTGCACAGAAATTTTGCCAAAACCTTGAAGTGAATTGCACCCCTCGATCCGAAATGACCTCATCCGGTACTCCATGTAAGCGAAACACATTCTTAATCATCAAGTCTGATGTCTGTTTTGCAGTGGGTAAGCCGACACAAAGGATAAAATGAGCTGCCTTTGTTAAACGGTCAACCACCACTAGAATGGTGTTCTTCCCTTGAGAGGTTGGTAACTCCACAATGAAGTCCATAGAAATGGATCCCCACGGGCGGGATGGGGTGGGAAGAGGTTGCAACAGACCAGTTGGTGAGGAGCGAGGTGTTTTGCATCTTGCACAGACTTCACATGAAGTGACATAGTTTAAGACATCTTTCCTGTAAGTGGGCCACCAAAAGAAACGTGAAAGAAATTCTTGTGTCTTTAGAATTCCCCTATGCCCGGCTATCTTGGAATCGTGGATGAGTTGCAACACTCTCAATCTGACTGTTTCAGGTATATACAGACGTTGTCCCTGAATCCACACACCATTCTTAAAGACAAGACTTACGTCCCTTGGGGGTTGAGCCAACAAAGAATCCGCATGGTATGCTTCCTTGATGTCCTTAAGTAGGTCTTGATTATGAATCACTCCCAGGAATCTAGAGTCAGGAAGAATAGTCTTAGGAGGAGTAAGTGGACGTGTCTCTGCTGAATGAATCCTAGAGAGTGCATCAGCCTTTCCATTGCGCGATCCTGGTCTATAAGAAATGACAAAATTAAATTGGTTTAGGAAAAGATTCCAGCGAGCCTGGCGAGGAGTCAGGCACTTAGCCGACCTGATAAATTCAAGGTTACGGTGGTCTGTCAGGACGACTATTTGCTGTGCAGTCCTGAAGAAGGTGTCTCCATTCCTTGAAGCGGCATAAGGCCACAATTCTCTATTGCCCAATCGTAGTTCCTCTCAGCGAAGACACTGCTGGAAAAGAAGGCACAGAGATGCAAGACATTCTTCTCACCTGTTCTCTGAGGAGTATAGCTCCAACGGCACAGTCTGAAGCATCCACCTCTATTATGAAGGCAAGCTCGGGTTGGGATGTACTAAGTAGGTGCGGTGTAATTTATCCTTTAAACAGGAAATGCTTCCTGAGCTGCGGGGTCCAGGAGACCTAGACTGTTCCGGTAAGTTGGGTGATAGTGACACTACCTCAGAAAAATTCTTAATGAAACGTCTATAGAAGTTGGCAAACCCGATGAAACGCTGCACTCCTTCACATTTCTAGGAATGGCCAATCCTTGACGGCTTGGTCTTGCTTCCATCCATACTAATCCTTGCGTAGATAGTACATACCCAGAAATGAATTTCGGTCCTATGGAATTCACATTTCAAGTTTGATGTAGAGATGGTTTGTCTTAGGCGTTCTAAGACCATTCTCACATGTCCATGATGTTCCTCTGTGGAGTTAAAAAAATTAGAATATCATCCAGATAAATCACCACAAATGTATCTAGGAGATCCCTGAAGATATCATTCACGAAGTGTTGGAAAGTGGCTGGGGCGGTACTCAGACCAAAAGGCATAACTAGATATTCAAAGTGTCCATAGCGTGACCTGAAAGCAGTCTTCCATTCATCCCCAGGTCTAATACGGACCAAGTTATAGGCCCCACGGAGATCCAGTTTAGAGAAAATTTTGGCATGCCGCACTCTCTCCAACAACTCAGGGATTAACACTAGAACTACTGATGGAGTCATTTTGACTCCTTTCGTTTTTTATTTCTCTTCTGTGACTACATTTTTCAGAATTCCGGCTTGAAACTCGGTGACTTTTCCTCAAATATGATGTGAAAAAAGATTTTGTGAGAATAAATAATTTTGGTGAAAAATTTGCGCGTTTTTTTCAAAATTTACCAAGAACTACTGAAGGGAGTCATTTTGACTCCCTACTATATTTTGAGGTCCTTTTGTCACTAAATGTTGCTATAAAGTTTTGTGCATAATTTTTTCACTCTGTCTTATTTACCCTGATGTTCATATAGATGTAGTTCAATTTACATGTCAACTTTTCACATTTTCCTTGTGTTTTACCTGCTTGTATTACTGTGTAATGCTGAACAAAGTAGCTTGTTTACTCTAGGCTCTTATCTTATGCTAATGAAGGGTGGTGTTTTTCTAAGGTCCTAGCAGGAGACAGTATTCTGGATAGTAACTTTACTTTCAGTTCAGCTGAAGAGACAAAGAGAACAGACGCAGACATACGAGCTCTGAAGACTCATACAGGTATGAATTGTTATGAAATAGTTTAGCTGTCTGTCAACTGATTCAGCCCACCTACTTTTGAAGGTGGCAGAACAGTTATTATTTCTTTTAGTTTTCATTTCATTTCTATTTTTCAGCAGGGAACTATATAGAATTATGGAATTTGTGAGGAATATGGAGAGAAGACGTTTGATAAAGCCTCAGGATATTCTGGCTACTTTGCAATCCATACCGGAGGATGAATCGGAATCCGAATTGCAGGAACATGTATTTGATTCTGACAGTGATGTAGATTTCATTCCTCAGAACATATCAAGTGAATCTGAAGACTCAGAAGGAACAAATCCAGAAGGTAAGTAGTTATGTGTATTTATTTGTTCTTCCACACACTGAGTTAGGGCCTGTGCACACTAGCAGAATTCTGGCTGAATAGCCATCTGGATATTCTTGCCGCAATACAGGCCATACCTGCCCGCTCATGCCTGAAGCTCCGCTCCGAACCCCGGCTGGAGCCGTTGTCAGGGACAGAGCAGCGCTTGCTTACGCGCGAGCACGGCTCTGTCCCAGACAGCGGCTCCAGCCCGGGGTTCGGAGCGGAGGTTCAGGTATGAAACTCCGCTCTGTACCTGAGCGGGCAGGTACGGGCCGGATTGTGGTGAGAATATCTGGTCGGATATTCCGCCGCTAATCCAGCCAGTGTGCACGGACCCTTACAAAACAAAAATTCTAAATATTCATCAACTTTTTTCCAGATATTCCAAGCACATCAACTGGGGATCGGGCTCATGCAGTTATGTTGCCTCGTGACCATCCTCCTGGTCGTGGACAGAAAAAAATCAGCAAACGTCCCAGAAATGAAAGAACAACAGATAACGATGGCGGCGAAGGTAATGCAACAACAAACACCAGAGAAGGCGAATCTGAAGGAATACTAGTTTCAGCGGATGGTATTCAATGGAAACCTGTTGAAATTGGAGAACACTTGCCTGGTAGGCGTGACAGCCAAATATTCTTCGAGAAGCACCTGGCCCTACAGGATACGGCAGAAGAAATATCATTATCGATAGTCCTTTGAGCGCATGGCGTTTATTTTTTGATTCATATATATTGACACATATAAAGAACTGTACGCTTGCAGAAACATGCAGGAACAATAATTTACAGTTTACTCTATCTGATGAGGAGCTAGATGCATTCATTGCGATATTCTATGCTCGTGGAATATCTGGCACGAACCCCTCACTCGATTAGCAGTATTTGATGTAATGACTGGGGAATACCGTTTTGCAAAGCGACAATGTCTAGGGACCGCTTTGTTGAAATTATGAGGTTTCTCAGATTTGATGAGAAATCTACTCGATCGGAGAGACTGCAAACGGACAAGTTTGCTCTATTTTCTACTGTGTGGGACAGGTTTATTGAAAATTGTATTGCGTGTTACAAACCTGGCCCATACATAACGGTGGATGAGAAACTTTTCCCAAGCAAAACTAGGTGTCCATTCACGCAGTACATGCCTTCCAAACCAGATAAATATGGCCACAAATATTGGCTAGCTGTTGATAAGGAGAGCAAATATCTGGCAAATGGCTTCCCTTATCTAGGCAAAGATGACACACGCCGTGCTGAGGACCGTTTAGCTGACCATGTGGTAATGAAGTTATTGGACCCGTTTTTGAAAAAAGGTCGCAATGTTACAACCGATAATTATTTTACTTCAGTAAAATTAGCTAAACAGCTAAAAAGCAAAGGAACAACCATCGTGGGAACACTGAACAAGATAAGGCGAGAAGTGCCTAAAGAAATAAAATCCATGAAAGAGGAATTGTACAACACTAAAGTGTTTAGAAATGAAGACAATTTTACACTTACAGTATATCAAGGAAAGCCCAACAAAAATGTTGTCATTTTGAGTTCCGTCCATCCAGATGTTGTTGTTGCGTCTGATTCCGCTAAAAAAACTCCAGAAACGGTAAAGTTTTACAATGAAACAAAATATGGAGTAGATGTAGTGGATCAGATGGCACGAAAATATACCACACAAACATGCACAAGGAGATGGCCTGTTCATGCATTTGAAAATGCCTTAGACTTTGCGGGTATAAATGCATGGATAATATTCAATGAGATAACCCACCAAAAAATGTCACGCAAGGCATTTTTGCAAACGCTTGTGAGAGAGTTGAGTGGTCCTTATGTCACAGATAGGGAAAAGGGTTCCACGTCCCAAGTTTCTACATGCTCAGAAGTGATGGTTCAAACAAAATTTTGCCAGATCAAAGAAAAGTGCAAGAAAAATAGATCTGTCGGCAATTGTAAGACTTGTGGTAAGTCTTTGTGTGGGCAATGTACTGCCATAAATCAAAGGCGATGCCTAAAATGCGAAACACCAAATGTTTAGAAGGTGAATTCTGCGTCATATTTTCATTTTTATGCTCCTCCACCTACATTTTCTCTGCTTTTTGTTCTTCAGTTGTTGTTTATATGTGTGCACTTGAATAAAAAAAAATGTTTGAAAAACGTCTATTATAATTATTGTTATTTTCTGTAGAAAAATAAGAAAAGCAGAAAAAAAACAATCAAAAGCATTACTGTTGGATCTCACAATAATAATACATTACAAAAAATATAATTATTAATAAATAACCACAAATGAAACTCTAAAAATAAACGAAAACAAGCAAGGAGTCAAAATGACTCCTTTCAGTAGTTCTAGGCGGGGTCACGAGTCCAGTAGTCCTAGTGTTAAAGGCAATGGATAACGGTTTCTAATAGTAACCTTATTGAGTTCCCTATAGTCTATGCAGGGTCTCAGAGATCCATCTTTCTTCTTCACAAAGAAGATGGGTGCACCTGCGGGAGATGAAGAGGGGCGTATGAAGCCCTTGGCTAAATTTTCGTCTATATAATCCTTCAAAGCTTTTAGCTCGGGCCCCGCTAGGGGGTAGATCTTACCAAAAGGTATCTCGGCTCCGGGCAATAATTCAATTGGACAATCATATGGACGGTGAGGAGGAAGCTGATCAGCGTTCTTCTTGTCACATAAATCCACATAGTCCTGGTATACAGCTGGTAGTTCAGGGACTAACATGGTTCCTTTAGGAACAGAGCAAGCTGAAACTCCTTGACTCATCTGTTTCTCCGGAAAGTGTAATTCCTTGGTCTCCCAGTTAATCGTAGGATTCTGCGCCTGCAGCCATGGTAGCCCTAGAATGATGGGAAAGTGGGGAGAAGAGATAAGCAAAAAGACATTTTCTCCTGATGATCTTTACCATAAGGACCCTCAAAGGCTCTGTTTCTTGATCCACTGGTCCAGAAGTCAGTAGAGAGCCATCCACAGTCTCCATCTGTACTGGAGTAGCCTTCTTCACTGAACGTATCCCCTGTTTCAGAGCAAAGGAGATATCCATAAAATTTCCACTTGCTCCTGAGTCGATCATAGCAGAGCTAGACACCCAGACTGAGTCAACCCAGAGTTTGATGGAAAGGAAGCAATGAGAATTGTTTCTTTTACAACTCAGCTGGGACACCGCTGAGGAAACTTGAAAAATTGCAGCGTTTATACCATCATCGTCCCCAGAACTAACAGAGTTTAAGTCCGAGAAATCAAGATCTCTTGCAGCAGATCTCTCTGGAGCCTGAGGCTCGGACATGACAGAGCTCCTCTCGCAACACTCACAGTGAATGACTGCTGCAGTAGTCTTACGAGAACGGCTGGGGAAGTTTATAATGAAGTGCCCTGACTTACCACAGTAGAAACATAGATTTTCCTTTATACGATGTTCTTTGCGTGCATCACTAACCCGTCTTTGCAAAGAGTCCACCTGCATGGGTTCAGGTTCTGGTTCCCTTGTGATCCTACTCAAAGGTTCCTTAGCTGAGGAGGGAGGTAGTAAAAGGTTAGTGCGATTATTTTCGAACCATCTCTCTTGTCTGCGTTCAGTCAGACGAGCATCAATACGGATACAATAGTTGATAAAGTCACCTAACGCAGTGGGAGGGTCGGCACGAGCAAGTTCATCCTTAATCAGTGGAGACAACCCTTTCCGAAAAATAGATTTTTTAGCGGAAGTGTCCCAAGTGGTATCAAGAGCCCATCTCCTGAAATCCAGGGCATATTCGGCTACTGAACGCTTACCTTGGCGCAAAGTTAACATGGCTGCTTCAGCTGTTGCACCTCGATTGGGGTCATCAAACACCTGCCCCATGGCTGAAATAAAAGCATCAAGGTGATTCAAACAATCATCCTCAGTCTCAATCAAGGGTTTGCCCACATCAAAGCCTTATTGGTAAGCAACATGATTACAGTAAGCACTTTGGTTTGTTCAGTGGGAAATTGTGAAGCATGTGCAGAGAAAAATAAATTGCATTGATTAATAAATTCCCTGAATTTCTCACGTTCACCGCCAAAACGAAAAGGAGGTAATTTGGGGATCCCAGAACTTGGGGTTATGGCAGGAGCCTGGGCTCGTTCCTCTAGAGCCTCAATCCTGGCTCGCAATTCCTGGGTAGTCTGTCCAAACACTTGCAAATTATGATTAGTGAGGTCCTGTAGGCTTGCAAAACGGGTTTTTAAAGTCTGTACATCTGAAAGGATTGTATCAGTCACTCCGCAAAGTTCCTTTATGCGGGCCTCCATCTTCCAGATCTTTTAAGGCAGAGGTGCTGGAAGGAGAAGAGGAAAGGAAAAAAAAAAAAAAACAATAGTGTTTACCTGTGGTAACACTCCAGAGTAAAATTTTAAGGGAATGCGCTCACCTGGAATGGTTGTGAGAAGTCACAACCACTGTCATCACATAAGGTATTAAACGGACATCTGATATCCACAGTCACAGCAGACACGGCTTTCCCAGACCCAGCAGACACTAAACATTGGCTCCTGAATCTTGTCATGTATAGTGTACAGTTCCTATAGCGTCTTGTGCTTGGGTGCGAGGAAAACACAGGAGACATAGTTTGAAATGAAATGACTTGTATTACTTCATACAAGCATGCTGAAAAGTTCACACAGTTTGCAGGAACAGCGACAGGAGACACAGCAGGCCAGAGTAACTTCAAGCACTACAGTAAATCTCCAAAGCAGGTTCTGGATCTCTTCTCTGTACCGTAATTCCTCTGCAAACATGGATTCACCAAACAGCAGGTTTCCAGAGTCCAAAAGTGTTCCAAGATTCCTCAGTAGGGAATAGCTGGAGTACAAGTCCAAGGCTTCCAGGAGTCAGGTCACAGACTGACTGAGGCTTGATTCAGGAGCACTGATTGTTCAGCTGAGGCTGCTTAAGAAGCAAGAGGGAAGAATCAGGGCGGGAACATGAAAACTGGAAACTCCATATTAACTGAGGGCAAGAGCTGCAGAAAAACAGAAAGCAAATGGCCGACGGAAAACTGAGTTTCAAGGAACATGTCAACAGAGACAAAGAACCTTACACAAAGTCTGCAATCCAAAACGTCACTACTTCCCTTCGAGCCCTGACGTGCGCCCATACAGTAGTTTTCTCCCACATATTGGGTATCAGCGTACTCAGGACAAATTGGACAACAACTTTTGGGGTCCAATTTCTCCTGTTACCCTTGTGAAAATAAAATATTGGGGGCGAAAAAATCATTTTTGTAAAAAAAAAAAGATTTTTTATTTTACGGCAGTACGTTATAAACTTTAGTGAAACACCTGGGGGTTTAAAGTTCTCACCACACATCTAGATAAGTTCCTTGAGGGCTCTAGTTTCCAAAATGGTGTCATTTGTGGGGGTTTCCACTGTTTAGGCAGATCAGGAGCTCTCCAAACACGACATGGCGTCCAGCCAATTCTGCGTTGAAAAAGTCAAACGGCGCTCCTTCCCTTCCAAACTCTGCCATGCACCCAAACAGTGGTTTACTCCCACATATGGGTATCAGCGCACTCAGGACAAACTGCACAATAACTTTTGGAGTCTTGTTACCCTTGGGAAATAAAAATTGGGGTGAAAAGATCATTTTTGTGGAAAAAATATGATTTTTTAATTTTACGGCTCTACGTTATAAACTTGTGTGAAGCACTTGGGGGTTCAAATTGCTCACTAAAGATCTAGATAAGTTCCTTAGGGGGTCTAGTTTCCCAAATGGGGTCATTTGTGGGGGGTTTCCACTGTTTAGGCACATCAGGGGTTCTCCAAGTGCAACATGGCGTCCAATCTCAATTCCAGCCAATTTTGGTTGGAAAAAGTCAAATGGTGCTCCTTCCATTCCGAGCTCTGCCATGCGCCCAAACAGTGGTTCCCCCCCCCACATATTGGGTATCAGCGTACTCAGGACAAATTGGACAACAACTTTTGTGGTCCAATTTCTCCTGTTACCTTGGGAAAATAAAAAATTAGTGACTAAAAGATAATTTTTGTTGGAAAAAAAATAGGATTTTTTATTTTCATGCCCGGGCATTATAAACTTGTGTGAAGCACTTGGGGGTTCAAAGTGCTCACCAAAGATCTAGATAAGTTCCTTAGGGGGTCTAGTTTCCAAAATGGGGTCACTTGTGGGGGGTTTCCACTGTTTAGGCTCATCTGGGGCACTGCAAACGGAACATGACCCCCATCAACGTCTGCATTCCAAAACGTTACTTCTTCCTTTCCAAGCCCTGCCGTGCGCCCAAGCAGTTTCCCCCCCTCACATATGGGGTATCAGCGTACTCAGGACAAATTGGACAACAACTTTTGGGGTCCAATTTCCTTGGGAAAATTCAAAAATTTGGGACTAAAAAATCATTTTTGTGGAAAATTGTATTTTTTTTTTTTCACACCCAGGCATTATAAACTTTTGTGAAACACTTGGGGGTTCAAAGTGCTCACAACAGATCTAGATAAGTACCTTAGGGGGTCTAGTTTCCAAAATGATGTCACCTGTGGGGGGTTTCCACTGTTTAGGCGCATCAGAGGTTCTCCAAACACGACACGGCGTCCAATCTCAATTCCAGCCAATTTAAGTTTGAAAAAGTCAAACGGCGCTCCTTCCCTTACGAGCTCTGCCGTGTGCCCAAACAGTGGTTTTCCCCCACATATTGGGTATTGACGTACTCAGGAGAAATTGCACAACAACCTTATCTGTCCATTTTCTCCTTTTACCCTTGTGAAAATAAAAAAAGTTTGTAAAAGATCATTTTTGTGGCTAAAAAGTTAAATATTAATTTTTTCCTTCCACGTTGCTTCAGCTCCTGTGAAGCACTTGAAGGGTTAATAAACTTCTTGAATGTGGTTTTGAGTACCTTGAGGGGTGTAGTTTTTAGAATGGTGTCACTTTTGGGTATTTTCTGCCATATAGACCCCTCAAAGTGACTTCAAATATGAGGTGGTCCCTTAAAAAAAATGGCTTTGTAAATTTTGTTGTAAAAATGAGAAATCGCTGGTCAACTTTTAACCCTTATAACTTCCTAAAAAAAAAAAATTTTGGTTCCAAAATTGTGCTCATGTAAAGTAGACATGTGGGAAATGTTATTTCTTAACTATTTTGTGTGATATATTTCTCTGTTTTAAGGGAATAAAAATTAAAAGTTTGAAAATTGCAAAATTTTAAAAATTTTCTCCATATTTGCGTTTTTTTCAAAAATAAACGCAAGTTATATCGAAGAAATTTTACTTAACGTGAAGTACAATATGTCACGAGAAAACAATCTCAGAATCGCGAAGATCCGTTGAATCGTTCCAGAGTTATAACCTCATAAAGAGACAGTGGTCAGAATTGTAAAAATTGGCCTGGTCATTAACGTGCAAACCACCCTTGGGGGTGAAGGGGTTAAAAAAGAAAGGTAGCCCTTTTTTATACTTGACATTTAGCCAGTTTTTATTGTCTTCCCCTCCCCCCTTATGTAAAAAATCCCTTTGTTAAAAATTACTTTAACAAAAAAAGAAAGCTAGCAAAACATGACTTTTGTCTGCCAGAGCGCAGGTCACTTTTTAAATTTCCTCCTTGATTTGCATGTTCATGAACATCTTAATAAACATAGTGTCACATCTTTATTTTAACAAAGGAATTTTTTCCTACAAAGTAAAGTCAGAAGGGATCATAGATGCAGATGGAGCAGTTGTTCCTCAGCCCTGGTGCTGAAAGAGTCCTTACAAACCTTCTATATAATAGAAGAATATTTTACTACTGTCAGAGGAATGGTTGAACCCTGAGTTTATTTTGGAGCATCTGTCCTCAGATAAAGAAGCAGTGAGGTTTGAGGATATCCAGGGTTTTGTTTATACTGCACCCATCACCTAAAAACAGAGCAGACAGCTTTGTTGGCGGAGCTACAATGCCCTATTTGTCCTAGGACTTGTAATCGCTGTATTGCTCTTTTAGAAATGGCTATATGAAATTGAATTGAAACTTGCTATTATTTTAGCAAGCGAGCACCAGGAGCTGCAAACACATTTACGCACAGGGATTGTTGAGTTCATACCTTGTTTTTCTCCTTTTTGCCGCAATCCACCAAGATGAGATTTCATATCATAGAATAGAAACTATCACAACAAAAATAATAAACAATAAGAGCAATTCATAAATTTCTGAAGTTCTGCGTGTATAAAGAAATGTCTGCAGTGTTTCTCAGGGGATTCAGACATCAGACAAATACATAGCAAACATGGCATGCATATTAATTTGTTTATAGGGGGTTGCAATTGGTAGATTAAATGAAGATTTCACTATACATTGAGTTTTTTAAAGTGTCAAAAACTCCTAAAAAATTTCTCAAGAAACACTTGAAAGAGACTTCCTAATCATTTTTATAGTAAAACCACTTGCTGTTCATATGTTTAGTCTTTTTAGCATTTTTTACACTTCAGGGTTAGGGACACGGCAGGCGGGCACGGCCGAGACACTGGCAGGCGGGTACGGCCGAGACACTGGCAGGCGGGCATGGCTGAAACACTGGCAAGCGGGCACAGCCGAGACTCTGGCAAGCGGGTACGGCCGAGACACTGGCAGGCAGAAACGGCTGAGACACTGGCAGGCGGGCATGGCTGAGACACTGGCAGGCGGGTACGGCTGAGGCACAGGGACACGAGCAGGAAGGAGTGGTGTATGGAAGGTAAAGACCTGTTCACACAGGAGATGCAGGTACTGGTACTGGCAGGAAGGAGTGGTGTATGAAGGAATAGGTTTAAACCTGTTCACACAGGAGACACAGGTACTGGTATTGGCAGGAAGCAGTGGTGTATGAAGGAACAGGTTTGAATCTGTACAAACTGGAGAAAACCCGTAAGGCTGCAGAGAGGAGCTGCAATTGGCAGCAAGACGTTCAGCAGTAGCAGAAGCAGAACGAAGCAGAACCGCAGGAGTGCGGAGCAGAGGCAGAAAGTGGTTCAGCAGCAGCAGGAGCGGAACCGCAAGGTATGCAGAGAGGAGCTGCAGCAAGAGGTTCCCCAGCAGCAGGAGCGAAGCAAAGCGGAACCGCAAGGTATGCGGAGAGGAGCTGCAGCAAGAGGTTCTGCAGCAGGAGACAAGACAGGGAGTAAACACAAGGGTACACAGAGCAGGGAAGGAAAGGCCACAGACTGTCATAGAACAGACACAAGTATAGGACAGAGTTAGACTAGGAAACGTACAAGGCAAGGCACAGAGACAGGGATAAGATGGACAAAGGTATAGGACAGAGTACAGGCAGCGAAAGGAACGAGACAAGGCACAGAAACAAAGACACCGAGACCAGGATATACAGCCTCCTGAAAGGCAGACAGACAGGTACAAGGCAAAGCTAGGAATCAAGCCTCCAGAGAAGGCAAGACACAGGACAGGACCTAGCAACTCAGTAGCAAGACACTAACTGAGTGAAGACGCTGCTCAGGCCGACTCCACCGGGTGGAGCTGCCCTAAATACTAGAGGCCTCTTGGTAATTGGCCAGGGACACCTTAGGCAGGTGCACACTGATTCCATAAGAATCAGAGAGTGTCGGCGCCACCCCCTATGCACACAGCCAGATAACATGCAAAAGACACACAGCATGGAGCCGGCAGTAGACAGAAGTCTATATAAGTATTTTGGTCTATACATATTTTCTTTGATGACACAAGTTTGTCCCTTGGCTACTATGTTATATTCACCCCATGTTATGTTTACCCTACTTTCGCCGAACCCTATTTGGATCGCGTCAGTGACGATATATGTATCATTATATTTCATGTGATATATGTCATACTCTTTACATTCTGTTATATTTTTTTAAAAAATCTACTAACATCATGTGGACACATATACTGAATTTAATTTTGTATATATTTATTGTTATCCTTAGTCTGAAGAAGGTCAGGATATATGACCGAAACGTCAAATTTGTTTTGGATTGTTCAAATAAATACTTCACGTTTTCCCTACATCTGAGTGCCAGATTCATTTAATAGACTATATTACTGGGATTGGCATCCCATATCTGAGCACCTCTATTTTGATAAGGAGTGACGTGTCACTATATTATAGTAGACAGAAGTCACAGCATAGCCTGGAACAGTGAGTAAGTTGGTGTGTGGGGGATGGGAGGCCATGCAATGATGCCGGCAGAGTTGTTACAGTAAGAAAAAAAACCTTCAGAAAAAAATTCGGCAAAAATTTTTGAAAAACTCTTGAAAACTACTTCTCCAGAGATAAAGTGTTTCTTGAAGCTTTTTACAGGAGAAAACTCTAATGAAAAAACTGAACAATGTAATATGAAATAAGTTCATGCACACATACCCTGAGGGTATGATCACATACTGCCGATTTGATTGGGATATTTTTGTGACAGTCCCTTTCATCTGAATAGGGTTTGCAATAATTATTATAATTGTTATAATTATTCATAATTATTATAATTATTACTTTTAATTAATGCACATGCTGCAGAAACAACCCCTTTCACATGGTTGGAACTGTAGGTGCCCATACACATCATTCATCAGCTTGTTTTCTTGTTTATGCAATCTAAATGAGCCACCCCTCTTCCCCCCTCCCATCCTCTTTGCAATTAGGTTTATTAGCAAAATGTACAAACTTTCTGTTGTTTTCTATAATACAATCAGGGGTGGGATTCAGCCGGTTCTCCCCGGTTCGATGGAATGGGTTGTTCAAAAAGCAGCCGGTTCCCCGAACCGGGGAGAATCAGAGCGGCGATCCGGTACCATGGGCGTACCCACCGTGGGGCAGCTGCCCCTCCCTAGAAGCAGGGGCACACAATGAAAGAGAGCGGAGAGAGCAGCACAATGGCGGCTCCTCTGCCACAGATTGTAGTGCCTGTCTGTGTGCACAGTGCACGGAGCTGCTGTCTCACCAGAGGAGCTTCTTCCTTCCTGGCGGCAGCAGCTGTAGTTTCACTTTCTGCCCTGCAGGCTCTGGTTGTCTCAGCCACACGGGGTCCTAGTGCCCTGTGTGCAGACACTGGACACTTCCTGCTCCTGCCTCAGCCACTGCCTGCAAGCTTCATGGTAAGAGGGGATGGAATTTATTAAATTCATTCTGCTCAGGCATGTCATGGTCACTGTGGGGGGAATGTGAGAGGATGGGGGTACACTGGGGGAGGGGTACAGGGCACTGGGGTGAATGTAAGATGATGGGGGTATTGTGGGGGCTAGGGCACTGGGGGGGTTAATGTGAGAGGATGGGGGTATTGTGGGGGAGGGGTACAGGGCACTGGGGTGAATGTAAGAGGATGGGGGTATTGTGGGGGCTAGGGCACTGGGGGGTTAATGTGAGAGGATGGGGGTATTGTGGGGGAGGGGTACAGGGCACTGGGGTGAATGTAAGAGTATGGGGTATTGTGGGGGCTAGGGCACTGGGGGGGTTAATGTGAGAGGATGGGGATATTGTGGGGGCTAGCGCACAGGGGTTGATGTGAGAGGATGGGGTATTGTGAGGGAGGGTGGACAGGTCACGGGTTGAATGTAAGAGGATGGGGGTATTGTGGGGACTGAAGTGGGGAGGGGCAACAGAGCACTGAGGGGTGCATGTGAGAGGATGGGGTATTGTGGGGTCAGTGGGACAGAACACTAAGGGGTGCATGAGAGACGATGGGCTGTTGGGGTGTGGGTGGGGGACAGGGGAGGTAGGGGGCTTTTTTTACTTGTGAGCTCCTTAATACTTTAATAATAGATTAATATTTCAGTATTATTATAACAAGGGCATAGACAGACGGCCATATAACTCATGCGAGGATCGCACTGCAATCCTCGGACTTGCTGGTACCGCTCCTGACATGAGCGCGACTGCCATGTATAATATATGGTATATACAGCGTAGTGTCGCATACACTGCTGTATTATACAATATACAACAGTTCTAATGCTCCATACCTAATATGCAGGATAATGTACAGTGTAGATGATGTAACCTGTATAAGATGCGACATTGGCTTGCCCCCCCCCTAGTTTTGATCCTGGGTACGCCCATGTCCGGTACTATTTTGCAGCCAGCTTGCAGCGCCGCAACACACCGCCAGCCCGGCCCCCGCGGACTTATCTCTGCAGTGCGGCCATCTTCTTTAGTCACGAGGCGGAGCTGGAGAGGAGAGAGGTACTGTGTGAGCTGAGCTGTGGCGCTGCCTGGGCCCTGGAGTGGAGCTGGAGGAGTGTGTCTGTGTGGACTGAGGTGGTCTGACCGGCGTCTATCTACGATAGATAGACGCCGGTCAGAGTAGTAAGGCCTCCATGGAAGAGCAGTTCTTCTAGCCCCCTGCGTGGTCTTCTTCTCTGGAGAGCTTGAGGTCTATGCTCAGAGCTGTCTGTAGGGCACAGCTGCAGAAAGCCACCCAGCTGGAGACAGACCACCAGCTCCCAGATCCTGGTGCCTTCTTAGACATTATTACCGAGAAGCTTGCAATCCACTTGTATGTACCCAGGTGTATAGAGTCACATTTACATCCTGCGGCTTTTTATACGGTCTACTTTATAAAGATGACAGTAATACCTATATCGTACCTTAGTTACTGTACATGCAGTGGTGGTGGGGGAACTGTAAGTCCCAGCATTGCATATTGGCATCTGATCTATAGAGATTACTGCAGGTAATACAATAAATATGTTCTATTATTACAATCACTAGTATAAGTCCCAGCATCTCCCCATTTGTCTAGATATTAGACACACGTTTATTATTCAGATATTATGTAGTATCGACTTTAGGCTGATCCAAACAATCGTATTTTTGGTCAGAAGAAAAAATGGCAGCACGCACGAGTTGCATCCGATTATGGGATCGCACTCAGCCAGGCAAATCAGTGAGTCCGTGAAAAAAAAAATCAGACTGCACTCGGATGACATCTGAGTGCAGTCTGATTTTCACAGCTTTACAGAATGAAGATGGGGAACTTTTTATTTCCACCTTCTCCACATCCGCGAAAATCGGAGCACGCTGTGAGCACACTCTGATCAAACTCCAATCAAAGTGTGATTAGCTTAATCGGAACGATTTTCTCGGATGAGACAAAATACGGTCGTGTGACCCTATCCTTAGAGAAATAAATACATTATTATTATTATTGATGAGCAAATGTGCTTGTTTGTTAGGCAATCCCTGCATGTGTTGCGGGTGTCAAACAGCCATGAGACATGCAACCGCGGGGACTGGAACATATTTTTCGAGCATGCAGAAGACATTCGGTTAGAACCCGAGCATGCTCAGATAACACCTTATCCGAGTACGTTCACTCATCACTAATTATTGTATATTGTATTTCTGGATAGAAGGTAGAACTGTAAGTCCCAGCTACATAATACTATAGTTTAATCTTCAGTTCAGTATGAGACTAGAAAGAGACTTCTTAATCAGAATGTAGTGCACAGCCTGGCCAGCCGGTCAGTCAAGTGAGACAGCTGCATAGAAATATATATATAGAAATATATGCAGCTGTCACACTCGGGTCAGGAGAGCCGCTGGCCAGAATGTGCACTGTTCTGATCTCATTCCAATTTATTGTTTTTCAACTGACTGCGCCCCTACTTATATGTTTGAGGAAAAGGTGCGTGTAAATGGGTGTGGCTTTAAAAATGGGTGTAGCTTAAAATGGGTGTGGCTTAAAATGGGTGTGGTTTTCCGACGCACAAACACAGAACGGTTGTTAAAAATTTGAATCCCACCCCTGAATACAATCAAATAAAAACAATTTAAATAGCTCAGCACAACTAATATAATAAATGGATTCTTAAAATTCAAAGCAAAATGCCTATTGCAGTGTCAGAATTATTCCATCTGTTCATGATAAGCATCATTAATACTATGTAGCGTACCCTTGGCTGTTATAACCTGCTACAGATATAATGCATAGCTAGACACTATCTTCAGGCAGAGTTCCTCAGGAATCTTGGCCCATTCCTTATGGCAGTGGCCTCCAGTTCACTTTTTTCTTCAGTGTGTGTGCTGCAACCGCCTTTTTCAAATCCCACCATATATTTTCTGTGGGGTTTACATCAGGAGACCTTGATGTCCACTCCAGAGTCATCCAGGACTTCTTCTGAAACCAAGCCTTTGATGACTCTGAGGTAAGCATGTGATCACTGTCCTGTTGTAATGTCCACAATAAGGAAAATTTCAACTTCCTCATATAAAGCATGATGTTTTTTTTCTAGGACTGATGTCTACACTCTGCCGGCTTCCAGTACCAGAGTAATAAAAGCAGTGCCAGAGCATCACTGAGCCACCACTGTGTTTCACTGTATGCAGAGTAGTGTTGAGCATTCCGATACCGCAAGTATCGGGTATCGGCCGATATTCGCTGTATCGGAATTCCGATACTTAGTTCCGATATTTTTCCTATATCGTATACCGGAATCGGAAGTTCCCATAATTCTTTGAGAGGCACTGTGATTTTAGTCAGCCAATGAGGAATCCTACGAAGTGTGGGCACATCCTGCACTGCTGCGGTCATCTTAACTAATGGCATGGCTGTGATTGGCTGCTGAAATGATGTCAGAATGCACTATAAAAGGCGCCGCCGCCATTTTAGCGTCACTGTGCTGTGAACTCAGTTAGGGACAGAACGCTGCTCTGCTGACTCTGAGGGACAGTTAGAGATTGCGATTTTGTGTACTGTGCTTTAGGCAGGCTATTTTACCAACCGCTGTGTAAAGCTTCCTTTTGCCTTGCAGTGTTGTTTTAACAGCTCTGTGCAAGGTGTGTGTGTGAGAGTGCAGGTGACGCTGCAGTTTGCTCTGCATCCACCGCTGTTTGTAGGCATCTGCACGTGTCACTCACTGACTTTTTTTTATTTTATTTTGTGTAATTGGTGCAGCTCCATTCAATAGAAATTAACAGTGATCTATTAGTGTGACGCGCTTCCATCCGTATACAATACATTGGTTGCAAACACTATAGAAGTACAGAAAGGGCCTTTCACAGATAGTGAACAGTTGTGTGCAGTGTTCACTGTAGTCTGTGAGCTTTTCATTTTTTGAGTGCAGATTACGCTCCAGTTAGTTCTTCAACCACTGCTGGTTGTAGTCTGCTGAGCGTGTGTCACTGCCTCATCCTTCACATTTTTCTCAAATTGGTGCTGCTCCATTATATTTGAAAAAAATCTAATCTATTAGTGTGACGCGCTTCCATCCGTATACAATACATTGGTTGCAAACACTATAGAAGTACACAAAGGGGCCTTTCACAGATAGTGAACAGTTGTCTGCAGTGTTCACTGTAGTCTGTGAGCTTTTCATTTTTTGAGTGCAGATTACGCTGCAGTTAGTTCTTCAACCACTGCTGGTTGTAGTCTGCTGAGCGTGTGTCACTGCCTCATCCTTCACATTTTTCTCAAATTGGTGCTGCTCCATTATATTTGAAAAAAATCTAATCTATTAGTGTGACGCGCTTCCATCCGTATACAATACATTGGTTGCAAACACTATAGAAGTACACAAAGGGGCCTTTCACAGCTACTGAACAGTTGTCTGCAGTGTTCACTGTAGTCTGTGAGCTTTTCATTTTTTGAGTGCAGATTACGCTCCAGTTAGTTCTTCAACCACTGCTGGTTGTAGTCTGCTGAGCGTGTGTCACTGCCTCATCCTTCACATTTTTCTCAAATTGGTGCTGCTCCATTATATTTGAAAAAAATCTAATCTATTAGTGTGACGCGCTTCCATCCGTATACAATACATTGGTTGCAAACACTATAGAAGTACACAAAGGGGCCTTTCACAGCTACTGAACAGTTGTCTGCAGTGTTCACTGTAGTCTGTGAGCTTTTCATTTTTTGAGTGCATATTACGCTCCAGTTAGTTCTTCAACCATTGCTGGTTGTAGTCTGCTGAGCGTATGTCACTGCCTCATCCTTCACATTTTTCTCAAATTGGTGCTGCTCCATTATATTTGATAAAAATCTAATCTATTAGTGTGACGAGCTTCCATCCGTATACAATACATTGGTTGCAAACACTATAGAAGTACACAAAGGGGCCTTTCACAGCTACTGAACAGTTGTCTGCAGTGTTCACTGTAGTCTGTGAGCTTTTCATTTTTTGAGTGCAGATTACGCTCCAGTTAGTTCTTCAACCACTGTTGGTTGTAGTCTGCTGAGCGTGTGTCACTGCCTCATCCTTCACATTTTTCTCAAATTGGTGCTGCTCCATTATATTTGAAAAAAATCTAATCTATTAGTGTGACGCGCTTCCATCCGTATACAATACATTGGTTGCAAACACTATAGAAGTACACAAAGGGGCCTTTCACAGCTACTGAACAGTTGTCTGCAGTGTTCACTGCAGTCTCTGAGGAATAACCACACTTAGGCCTTATAACTTTTCTGACTTTCTTTATCAATCTACCAAGATGAAGAAGGCAGGGAGTAAGGCACGTGGTCGTGGCCGTGGAGTTTCAGCAGGGAGAGGACGTGGGGATTCTGTGGCTGCTGCCGCACCCAGTGACACAGCATCCACCAGTTTTCCCCGTGAGCGTTCCTTTATGCGCACTTTTGTAGGAGCTCGGCGTACCCCCCTGCTGCGGGAAGAACAAATTGAAGCCGTTGTTGGTTGGATGGCAGCCAATGCATTGACTTCAATTGCTTCCACCTCCTCTCAGGACCACAGCACTGTTGACCAACCATCTGTCTCTTCACCGCCTGCCAAATTGCCCAGGCATTCAGAGAGCTCTGTAAAGGAGCCAGCTGAGTCTCTGCTTCTGTTCTCAGAATCTGTTGGCTTGCAAACAGGGGCCCAGCCAAGCAGCATTCTGGAATGTGAAGAAGAGGGAGTATGCAGTGATGCGCAACAGCTGTGTCTCTCTGAATGTGAAGAGGCGGGTGAGCCAGTGCCGATGGTCAGCACACCGCAGAACGCATCTGATGATGATGAGACTCAGGTGCCAGTTTCTGTTGAGCATGGTGCTGGCCAGACCACCCAACAGCAGCAGGTGTTGGAAGAGGGTAGTGGAGATGATGAGGTCCAAGACCCAACATGGCGTGAGGAACAGGAAGGTGGTGGTAGCAGCTCTGAGGAAGAGATTGCCCCAACGGTCCAAACAGTAGGGAGAGGTAGGCTGCAGACTCGGTTACCTGTAGCCTCCAGTTTGGCACCCGTTCGTAGCAGTTCTCTTCCAACAGCCAAAACGGGCGCTCTCAGGACTTGCACTGCGTGGTCCTTTTTTGACACACTTGCAGATGATATTTGCTATGTCAAATGCAAGCTGTGTAATCAAAAAGTAAAAAGAGGTAAAAGTGTCAGTAACCTTAATACCACAAATATGTGGAAACATGTGCGGTCAAAGCACGTGGTTCAGTTACAAAGACACACTGGAGATGTAGGCCAACCTACAGCAGCACCTACATCTTCAGCTCGTGTTGGAGCCTCTTCCTCCAGCTCACACACAGCTGGTTCGGCTTCCTCACAGGATC
Organism: Oophaga sylvatica; assembly: GCA_033576555.1. Lineage (NCBI taxonomy): Eukaryota > Metazoa > Chordata > Amphibia > Anura > Dendrobatidae > Oophaga > Oophaga sylvatica. Next base: position 12,045 of record JARQOD010007214.1, on the reverse strand, counting down.
GCCATGGAAGAACCTCTGTCACTGTTGTCCAGAGACACAGTGTTATTCCACCCACAGCTGCAAGTTCCCTGTCATCCTCACACTCCCAGGCCACAAAACAGCCATCGGTAGCACAGGCATGGGATAAAAGACGGCCATACTCGGCAAACCATCCACGAGCACAGGCTCTGAATGCTGGCATTGCAAAACTCCTGTCCCTTGAAATGCTGTCATTCAGGCTGGTGGAGACTAACAGTTTCCGTAACTTAATGGCATTGGCAGTCCCACAATACAATGTGCCCAGCCGATTTTATTTCAGCAGGCAAGCCGTCCCTGGTCTGCAAAAGCATGTTGAGAGAAAAATTAAACATGCGCTACTAAACGCCGTCAGTAGCAAGGTCCACCTGACCACCGATGCGTGGACCAGTACCCATGGCCAGGGACGATACCTTTCCCTCACTTCCCATTGGGTCAATGTTGTGGAGCCGGGTACAGATCTTGAAAGTGGCGCTGTACGTGTTCTGCCAACTCCAAGGATTGCAGGAATTCAGTCTGTCCACATTGACTCCTCCTCCTACTCCAGTTCCTCAGAATCATCGCTGCAGGAGCCGTCACGGTCTACCTCCACATGGACCCGTGAACGCTTACCTGTTGCGACCGATATGAGCACAGCCGTGGCCAAACGTCAACAGGCCGTCCTGAAATTAATTCCCATGGGGAATCGAAGCCACACAGCGCAGGAGCTCTGGAATGCCATCAAGCAGGAGAGCGACGTGTGGTTTTTGCCAGCGAATCTCCAGCCAGGCTTGGTAGTGTGTGACAATGGCCGAAATCTGGTGGCAGCTCTGGGCCTTGGCAACCTCACTCACATACCATGTCTGGCACATGTGCTCAACTTGCAGAGTTTTTTGAGGGACTATCCGGATCTTGATGCACTGCTGCACAAGGTCCGCCTAGAGTGCGCTCACTTGCGACGTTCCAGCATGGCCAGATCGCGCATTGCAGCTCTGCAACACAGATTTCGCCTTCCTGAACATCGCATCATATGTGACGTACCCACCAGGTGGAATTCCACGTTACATATGTTGGAGCGGTTGTGTGAGCAGCAGCCAGCAGTAATGGAGTATCAGCTGCATCAGGCACAATCAACTCGCAATTTGCGCCGTTCACACTTCACCACTACTGAGTGAGCCTCTATGAAGGACATCTGCCACGTTTTGCGTGCGTTTGATGAGTCAACGCGGATGGCGAGTGCAGATGATGCACTAGTCAGCCTGACTGTCCCCCTTATCTGCCTGCTTCAAAAAACACTGCAAGCACTAAGGGATGAGGTTTTGGAAGAGGTGGAGGATGAGGAGTCACAAATTCCATCACCTTCTGGACAGTCAGCGCAACGTGGTTCCTCACAAAGGGCTGGGCAGGGCTCACTTTGTGAGGAGGATGAGGAGGAGTCAATGGAGGAGGAAGACATCGCTCCAGAGGGAGGTACACAACGCTCTAGTCAGTATGTAGAGCGAGGGTGGGGTGATGCAGAGCAGGCAGAGATGACGCCTCTTGCAGGGGACAGCGTTTCTTGGCCAGTTGGTAGTCTGCAGCACATGGTTGATTTCATGCTGCAGTGCCTGAGAAACGACCGCCGCATCGCCCACATTCTCACCACGTCTGATTATTGGGTGTACACCCTCCTAGACCCGGGACAACTTACAAAGCCTCATCACACCGTTGAACCGGGAGCGTAAAATGCGGGAGTACCAAGACACACTGGTGCAATCCATAATGTTCTCCATTCCAGCCCAGAGCACTGCTGCTGCTACTGCTTTACAAAGCAGCTCTGTGCGTCGAGGCAGTGGAGACAGCTCTGCAACAAGAGGGAGCACAAGCAGCGCCTCTGCACAGGGCAAGACCAGTATGTTCCAAATGTGGCGAAGTTTTGTGGCAGCGCCACAAATGTCTACACCATCCGAGACGGCTCCAGTCAGCAGGAGGCAACGTTTCCGTAAGATGGTGACAGACTACATGTCTTTCCCTCTCAGTGTACTCCCAGATGGCTCTTCCCTATTCAAGTTTTGGGTCTCTAAGCTGGATACATGGCCAGAGCTTAGCCAGTATGCATTGGAGGTGCTGGCTTGCCCTGCTGCCAGTGTATTATCGGAGCGCGTCTTTAGTGCTGCAGGTGGTGTACTAACAGACCGTCGCATGCGACTATCCTCCGATAATGTAGACCGGCTTACTTTTCTGAAAATGAACAAGGCATGGATCTCGCCAGAATTTGTCTGTCCGTTTTCAGATTAAATAACTGGTTCGCAACGTTATCCATGTCTCCTGTTATGTTCATCTTTCTACCACCTGAACTCTACTCCCTGGGCTACAACACTGCCAGTTGCTGCTCAGAAGTGTCGTGTCCACAGACCAATACACAAGCTATAGTGTTAGTGGGGTTCAGTAACGCCAGCTGTTCCCCTGCTGTGTGTCCGGCAAGAAGTCTCCTGTTCCCTACACATGCACAGAAAAACCCATGTGGATCATGCTCCAAATAGGGAAGAGCCGTCACCCTGATTGTTATGCTTAAAACAGGAAATTGTGAAGTTTTCCAGGCCTAGAATGATAAATTTTTATAACAAATATGGACAAATAATAATTTGTCATCACAGCGCATATCTGCACATGTCTATTAGAAATGGTAACAAAAACTAAAACATAGTGTTCACTTTTTGAAATTAATGCATAAAAGTACATTTCATACTTATCAATTAATGCTTTTTAAGGAACTTTATCTGTACCTGTAAGATAATGCAGTCAATGGATGTACGAATCATAAAATCCTCATCATCATCATCACGAGTTTTATTTATGACAGACATTATAAAATACACATACTGATGCCAACTGTAACTTCACACACCATATATGAAATGGCCAGCATCTAAACCTGGTAATAATGTGCAATAATAAATTATTACATCTTGAAAGTGCATCATGCATACTGACAATAGGTAGTTATACCTGCAAGTGCTGTTGAAACAAGCACAACAGATATAAATTAATAATGGTATATAGGTATCACAGTGCATAGTTACTCATGGACAATGTCGATGTAATACTGTACCTCAATAAAGTCAGCGTCAACCATTATGCTTGTTAGTCTTGTAGATTGTTAAAGAGGGAACGGGCTTTTTTTGTTGGTCATAGGTGGAGTATTAGACAGTAAATGATTACTGCTGTCGTATTTTTGGCGTCCCTAGGGCACAATAACGCTGCGTAACGTCACATTTTATAGAGTCATCTAATTGACACACATACCCTACCCTACGCGTGACAGTAGGAAGGTAGTGTTGACGGATAAAGCCTTGCTCAACCAGACATGCTTTTACCCTCTTCAACACTGTACAAGCAAAAAATGCATGATTGCAGCCGCAGACTTTATTGACGTACAGTATAACATCGCCATTACCCATCAGAGGCTGTCCACTGTCTGATACAGACATAGAATATACCTTTGCTATCCGTAGCCTTTGTTTCACCTACACTTGCAGGCACACACTTACATTGTGACAATGCATAATGTTTTTTTAAATGGTTATTTTTATCGTACATTATTGCGTCATCACATTGATGAGTCCATGCTGGACATGTCATACATGCTGTACAAAGTAACGATTTTATTAACTTAAATAATTGAAATGTCTGTGACTGTCACATATAAATTGCAATGATGATGATGAGTGACTATTACAAAATCCATTGTCTTCACTATGTTATGGTTTAACATAGCGTTCCTTAAGCATTATTCATAAATACAAAAAATGGACTTTTATTATTAAATTTACAACACTATATTTTGTAACAAATTTTTTGGGTGGTGTGTTGTTCCATTTCTTGTTGGCATGTGCATATATGCGTTTATATTTGCAGGGTCTTTAGTTTTATTCTTGAAGTTAGGAAACATGTGTATCTTCGTACCGTCTTAGCCAGTAGATAGAAAAATATTTAGACTTGAGAGTCCGCAGTGGTTGATACCTTTTAATGGATAACTGAAAAGATGGTAACAAATTGCAAGCTTTCGAGGCTACTCACGTCTCTTCATCAGGCAAAGACTAAAACAAAAAATGAAGCATCACATATTTCTATACACAACAGGACACAGGAATAGTGCAATAGGTAAGACAAGTAAGTCACGTGTAGCAGAACTGTCATTATGACAGAGGGATGAACATAAATATTGGACAGTTCCTAGATAAGGATATAAAGTTTTATTGCCCTCTGATTGGGGTCTGGTTTTGTGTTTTCATGCCCTGGAAGGGCACAGACGCAGATTCCTTAATTGATATAGAATGACATAAATCCGTGTGATCTATTCATTCCATCACTAAGAGTGTCAAAGGTCATGATGAGCTTATATTCTGAAACCTTTGTATCTTTCTCATATTTGAAGTTATATTTTAATACCAGTAATTCCATATCCATCATGCTCTGACCGGGCATACAAAAGTGTTTTGCCACAGGTAAATCCATTATTTTTCTCTTATTGTGTGGCGCTGATAATTCATCCTTGTTCTCATTTTTTGGCCGGTCTCCCCTCACTTGTCCCTCCCTCACTTGTCTTACCTATTCCTGTGTCCTGTTGTGTGTAGAAATATGTGATTCTTCATTTTTTGTTTTAGTCTTAGCCTGATGAAGAGACCTGAGTAGTCTCGAAAGCTTGGAATTTGTTACCATCTTTTCAGTTAGCCATTAAACGGTATCAACCACTGAGGACTCTCAAGTCTAAATATTTTTCTATTCTTGGAATTGAAATTCATCATTTTATTGTCCTAGTAAAACTTCATTTATTCTTGTTTGAAGTACATACATTTGCAATGGCCACGTAACAAGGCAATAACTCAATATTTTATGCCTACACCCTCCTTGACCCTGGGCTTCAACACCACCAGTTGCTGCTCAGAAGTGTTAGATGCACAGATGAAAACAATCGATGATGTGTTTGTGGGGTTCAGTAACGCCTGCTGTTCCCCTGCTGTGTGTCTGGCAAAAATTACTGCTGCTAATACTTCAACTTCAAACATCTCATACTAGGCCTCTGCCTACACCCTCCTTGACCCTGGGCTTCAACACCGCCAGTTGCTGCTCAGAAGTGTTAGATGCACAGATGAAAACAATCGATGATGTGTTTGTGGGTTCAGTAACGCCTGCTGTTCCCCTGCTGTGTGTCTGGCAAAAATTACTGCTGCTAACTACAACTTCAACTTCAAACATCTCATACTAGGCCTCTGCCTACACCCTCCTTGACCCTGGGCTTCAACACCGCCAGTTGCTGCTCAGAAGTGTTAGATGCACAGATGAAAACAATCGCTGATGTGTTTGTGGGGTTCAGTAACGCCTGCTGTTCCCCTGCTGTGTGTCTGGCAAAAATTACTGCTGCTAACTACAACTTAAACTTCAAACATCTCATACAAGGCCTCTGCCTACACCCTCCTTGACCCTGGGCTTCAACACCGCCAGTTGCTGCTCAGAAGTGTTAGATGCACAGATGAAAACAATCGATGATGTGTTTGTGGGGTTCAGTAACGCCTACTGTTCCCCTGCTGTGTGTCCGGCAAAAATTACTGCTAGCTACCTACACATGGTGAAAAAAGCATGACATGTCAAAGCTAAAGAACAATGAAATAGAGACATCCCTGTATCAGAAGCCAATCGACCGTCCAACATATCTTAAATGGGACAGTTTCCATCCAAAACACATAAAAAACTCTATTGTCTACAGCCAAGCCATCAGATACAATCGTATATGTTCCAACCCCATGGATAGAGATGAACACCTTGGTCGCCTCAGAAAGACTTTTTTGAACCAGGGCTACCATCCAAGAACAATTGAAAACCAAATTACAAGAGCCACCAGAATATCAAGGAATCACCTGCTACATTACAAAGCTAAAGAAGAAAATAACCGGGTGCCTCTAGTGGTCACCTACAATCCAAGTCTGGAGATGCTAAGGGGAGCTGCACGAAAACTACAACCTTTACTACAAAAAGATGCCCGATTACAATCCATATTTCCAGACCCCCCACTACTATGTTTTAGGCAGCCCCCAAATCTAAGAAGCATCATTGTCAGAAGCTTCCTGTCCTCCCCAACAGCTGCAGGTACCTTTCCTTGCAAACAAAAGAAATGCAAAACCTGTGCATCTATAATGACCACGGACAGGATAAAGATCCCCAACTCCCATCAGGACTACAAGATACCAGGTACTTTCAGCTGCATCACATCTAATGTGGTGTACCTAATTATATGTACTAAATGTCCAACTGGGGGTCTGTATGTGGGGGAGACCGGGCAAAAACTGAGAACAAGGATGAATTCTCATCGCCACACAATAAGAGAAAAAAAATGGATTTACCTGTGGCAAAACACTTTTGTATGCCCGGTCATAGCATGACGGATATGGAATTACTTGTATTAAAATCTAACTTCAAATCTGAGAAGGATAGAAAAGTCTGGGAATATAAACTTATGATGACCTTTGACACTCTTAGTGCTGGGATGAATATATCCCAGAGTTTTATGTCTTTCTACAACAATTAAGGAATCTGCTTCCCTGACCTTTTAGGGTCATCACAACACAATACCAGACCCCAATCAGAGGGTAAAAAACTTTCACTCCTTATCTATGAACTAGTCATATTTATGTTCATCCCTCTGCCATAATGACAGTTCTGCTTCACGTCACTTGTCTTACCTATTGCATTATTCCTGTGTCCTTTTGTGTATATAAATATGTGATTCTTCAGCTTTTGTTTTAGTCTTTGCCTGATGAAGAGACCTGCGTAGTCTCGAAAGCTTGCAATTTGTTACCATCTTTTCAGTTAGCAATTAAAAGGTATCAACCACTGAGGACTCTCAAGTCTAAATATTTTTTTAGTGCTACACATAGATATGAGGCTGCACCCTGATTTCTAAGCTGTAAACATTTAAAACGTCAGCTTTAAAACCATAAAATGATTAGTCTTTGTCACAAATCTGTAACAAAATAATTGTGACATATTATTTCAGATATGCACATGTCGAAAACAAATGCTAACACAAAAGCATACTTATGCTATAGGATACTGATGGTCAACCTTGTCACTCCATAGCTTCGACAAATCCAACTCACATCATGACTCAAATGCTGCAATGTTGGAAGTGCATAATGTGGGTTGAACTTTGACAACAGCTGCAGTGCGAAGGTTAGACTTCAGTGTTCTTGGCTTTTAAATAAAAGCATACAAGTAAATATAATAATCCAATGTTGATTAAGGGACGTGATGTACACCTGTAATATTGTGCAAACAATGCATGTAGGAATAGTCCTCTTCAACATTACTTATATTTGTGTCATTTTAAAAAATACATATTTAATTAGAAAGTTAACAGCCCATATCATAAAGTCCTTCATGTAAACATGATAATCGCTAACAAAAATCATGCATTACCTTGTTAAAGTCAATACTGCATAGTCACAATAGCAAAATATATACCTGTAAGTGGTGCTGAAAGAACGACAACTGATAGAATAGGTGAATGATATCTATTTATCAGACTGAATAGCGACACCTGTACAATGTCGATATAATACTGTACCTTAACAAAACAGCTGTGTCACACCTCACACTCGTTTTTCTTGTAGCTTGTTATGTAATAGGGCACATGCGTGTATGTTTCATCATAGGTGCATGTTTACTGAGTAAAGCAGTCATGACAACGCCTTTGTGTTGTCGGTACGCTTGCGATGATGAACGATGCGCACCATGAATGTTAGTCTGCGTCATAAGACGCACAGACGCTCCAATACCCAACGCGTCACAGCAGGAAGCCAGTCTGTGCGTCCAAACAAAGGCGCAACCATACATGCACGTAACCTTTTATAAAGCTATATAAAAAAAAGGATGTAGTAGTAACGCACACTTTATTGAGGTACAGTATTACATCGCCATTCAACATCTGTGGCTATGCAGTCTCATCTATATATACCTTATCTATCCATTGTCATGCTTGCAAGTCCACAGTCAGGCATAAATAGCTGTTTTGACTATGCACTATGCACTTTTTAAAGTTTTTGTTTGTTAATATAAATGATTGGCACATATTATCAGTATTACATGATGGAAATTTTAGATATTTTTAAAAACTTTTTAGTGATATTATTCACCAAATGTAAACTTTTATGAATGTCAAAGATAACTTGTAATGCTGATTATGTTTTTAAGTCAGCCATTCATTGTCTACACAATAGAAATGGTGTACATACTGTTACTTAGCCATCATTAATGGATTCTGATATGTACTTGTATGCTTTTATTTTAAACCGTATAGCAGATTATTTAACCTATTTTAATTGTGGTTTGCATTGCTTTTCAACATGTTAATGTATGCGTTTATGTTTGTAAATTATTAATTTCCATATATTTTTTAAGTAAAATCATCATCTTATGGTACTAAAGGTTATATTTCTCTTGTTTGGAGTATAGACATTTTTAATTGACACGTAACAAGGAAAATACTTGATCTAGTATTTAAACATCCTCCTTGACCCTGGGCTCCAACACCGCCAGTTGTTGCCTGGAAGTGCTGTTAGCACAGTCAACACTTGCTCCTGTGTTACTGGGGTTCAGTAATGTCAGCTGTTCCCCTGCTGTGTGAACGGCAAAAAGTCCTGCTGCCTCCACCCTGTTGTCTTCTCATCCCTGGGCTCCAACACCGCCAGTTGTTGCCTGGAAGTGCTGTTAGCACAGTCAACACTTGCTCCTGTGTTACTGGGGTTCAGTAATGTCAGCTGTTCCCCTGCTGTGTGAACGGCAAAAAGTCCTGCTGCCTCCACCCTGTTGTCTTCTCATCCCTGGGCTCCAATACCGCCAGTTGTTGCCTGGAAGTGCTGTTAGCACATTTAACACTTGCTCCTGTGTTACTGGGGTTCAGTAATGTCAGCTGTTCCCCTGCTGTGTGAACGGCAAAAAGTCCTGCTGCCTCCACCCTGTTGTCTTCTCATCCCTGGGCTCCAACACCGCCAGTTGTTGCCTGGAAGTGCTGTTAGCACAGTCAACACTTGCTCCTGTGTTACTGGGGTTCAGTAATGTCAGCTGTTCCTCTTGCTGTGTGAACGGCAAAAAGTCCTGCTGCCTCCACCCTGTTGTCTTCTCATCCCTGGGCTCCAACACTGCCAGTTGTTGCCTGGAAGTGCTGTTAGCACAGTCAACACTTGCTCCTGTGTTACTGGGGTTCAGTAATGTCAGCTGTTCCCCTGCTGTGTGAACGGCAAAAAGTCCTGCTGCCTCCACCCTGTTGTCTTCTCATCCCTGGGCTCCAACACCGCCAGTTGTTGCCTGGAAGTGCTGTTAGCACAGTTAACACTTGCTCCTGTGTTACTGGGGTTCAGTAATGTCAGCTGTTCCCCTGCTGTGTGAACGGCAAAAAGTCCTGCTGCCTCCACCCTGTTGTCTTCTCATCCTGGGCTCCAACACCGCCAGTTGTTGCCTGGAAGTGCTGTTAGCACAGTTAACACTTGCTCCTGTGTTACTGGGGTTCAGTAATGTCAGCTGTTCCCCTGCTGTGTGAACGGCAAAAAGTCCTGCTGCCTCCACCCTGTTGTCTTCTCATCCCTGGGCTCCAACACCGCCAGTTGTTGCCTGGAAGTGCTGTTAGCACAGTCAACACTTGCTCCTGTGTTACTGGGGTTCAGTAATGTCAGCTGTTCCCCTGCTGTGTGAACGGCAAAAAGTCCTGCTGCCTCCACCCTGTTGTCTTCTCATCCCTGGGCTCCAACACCGCCAGTTGTTGCCTGGAAGTGCTGTTAGCACAGTCAACACTTGCTCCTGTGTTACTGGGGTTCAGTAATGTCAGCTGTTCCCCTGCTGTGTGAACGGCAAAAAGTCCTGCTGCCTCCACCCTGTTGTCTTCTCATCCCTGGGCTCCAACACCGCCAGTTGTTGCCTGGAAGTGCTGTTAGCACAGTTAACACTTGCTCTGTGTTACTGGGGTTCAGTAATGTCAGCTGTTCCCCTGCTGTGTGAACGGCAAAAAGTCCTGCGCCTCCACCCTGTTGTCTTCTCATCCCTGGGCTCCAACACCACCAGTTGTTGCCTGGAAGTGCTGTTAGCACAGTTAACACTTGCTCCTGTGTTACTGGGGTTCAGTAATGTCAGCTGTTCCCCTGCTGTGTGAACGGCAAAAAGTCCTGCCGCCTCCACCCTGTTGTCTTCTCATCCCTGGGCTCCAACACCGCCAGTTGTTGCCTGGAAGTGCTGTTAGCACAGTCAACACTTGCTCTTGTGTTACTGGGGTTCAGTAATGTCAGCTGTTCCCCTGCTGTGTGAACGGCAAAAAGTCCTGCTGCCTCCAACCGGTTCTCTTCTCATCCCTGGGCTCCAACACCGACAGTTGTTGCTCGGAAGTGTCATTGGCACGGGTACTCACTCCTGCCCAGACTGGTTACAGCACGCCATCTGTTTCCTGTCAGTGTAAACGTCACTTAGCCTCCAATAAGTTGTCCTGTCGTGTTGCGGTCGGGTTACCCGACTCTATGGTGCCTGGAGTTTAGGTGCTTCCTATGTGTGCTGCTGGATATGCAAATAAAGGCTGTTTCCGTTGTGACAATAGGACAATCACCCACTGTAGTACTGTGGATTCGGTAACTGCGGCCGGCTCGCGGCCTGTCAACTTAAATTTCCATGGGTACCTTCTGCTACCCGTCCGGGTTCCAGTACCGTCAGCTGGTTCTCCACAGTGCCTTTGGCCTAGGTGCCTCCATCTCGGTATCCGAGTTCCAGCAACGTCTGCTGGTCCTTGGTAGTGCTTTGGAGCACAGGTACCTCCTGCTTAGTAACCGTGTCCCAGTAACGTCAGCTGGTCCTCGGTTGTGCCATTGGCTCTTTTCCTTCTGCTGCCCCTCCGGGTTCCAGCACAGTCAGCTGGTCCTCGTTACTTGCATTGGCTCTTGTACCTTCTGCTACCCGTCCGGGTTCCAGTACCGTCAACTGGTTCTCCGCAGTGCCTTTGGCCTAGGTGCCTCCATCTCGGTATCCGAGTTCCTGCAACGTCTGCTGGTCCTTGGTAGTGCTTTGGAGCACAGGTACCTCCTGCTTAGTAACCGTGTCCCAGTAACGTCAGCTGGTCCTTGGTTGTGCCATTGGCTCTTTTCCTTCTGCTGCCCCTCCGGGTTCCAGCACAGTCAGCTGGTCCTCGTTACTTGCATTGGCTCTTGTACCTTCTGCTACCCGTCCAGGTTCCAGTACCGTCAACTGGTTCTCCGCAGTGCCTTTGGCCTAGGTGCCTCCATCTCGGTATCCGAGTTCCAGCAACGTCTGCTGGTCCTTGGTAGTGCTTTGGAGCACAGGTACCTCCTGCTTAGTAACCGTGTCCCAGTAACGTCAGCTGGTCCTCGGTTGTGCCATTGGCTCTTTTCCTTCTGCTGCCCCTCCGGGTTCCAGCACAGTCAGCTGGTCCTCGTTACTTGCATTGGCTCTTGTACCTTCTGCTACCCGTCCGGGTTCCAGTACCGTCAACTGGTTCTCCGCAGTGCCTTTGGCCTAGGTGCCTCCATCTCGGTATCCGAGTTCCAGCAACGTCTGCTGGTCCTTGATAGTGTTTTGGAGCACAGGTACCTCCTGCTTAGTAACCGTGTCCCAGTAACGTCAGCTGGTCCTCGGTTGTGCCATTGGCTCTTTTCCTTCTGCTGCCCCTCCGGGTTCCAGCACAGTCAGCTGGTCCTCGTTACTTGCATTGGCTCTTGTACCTTCTGCTACCCGTCCGGGTTCCAGTACCGTCAACTGGTTCTCCGCAGTGCCTTTGGCCTAGGTGCCTTCATCTCGGTATCCGAGTTCCAGCAATGTCTGCTGGTCCTTGGTAGTGTTTTGGAGCACAGGTACCTCCTGCTTAGTAACCGTGTCCCAGTAACGTCAGCTGGTCCTCGTTGTGCCATTGGCTCTTTTCCTTCTGCTGCCCCTCCGGGTTCCAGCACAGTCAGCTGGTCCTCGTTACTTGCATTGGCTCTTGTACCTTCTGCTACCCGTCCGGGTTCCAGTACCGTCAACTGG
>JARQOD010007213.1:0-39921 GCA_033576555.1 Oophaga sylvatica | reverse complement strand
GAAAAAATTGATGGGGTTTTTTTCAGAAGGGGATCTGATGGGCATTTTTCTCATGAGGGGTCATGATGGGGCAATTTTCTAAAAGGGGATCGGGGGGGATTTCTATAAAGGGGGGTTATGATGGGGTTTTTCCATGAAGGGGATCTGATGGGGGAAATTTTACTGGGGTTCATAATGGCATTTTTAATGAAGGGATCTGATGGGGCATTTCCATGAAGGGGATCTTTATGGGCTTTTCTAATTAAGGGGATCATTTGGGGCATTTTTCCTGAAGGGGATCATGAGGGGGCATTTTTAAATGAGGGATCTGATGGGGCTTTTTCGCATGAAAGGGTATGATGGGGGCTTTCTACAGAAGGGGATCAGATGGGCATTTCTACTAAAGGGGATCTGATGGGCATATTTTCTACAGGAAGGGGATATGGGCATTTTTACATGAAGGGGTCTGAGGGGGCAATTGATGAAGGGGTATTTTGGGGTTTTTTTCAAAGGAAGGGGTCAAAGGGGGCAATTTTAAATAAAGGGGATCTGAGGTGATTTTTCATAAAGGGGGTCATGATGGGATTTCTACGTGAAGGGGATAAAGATGGGGCTATTTTGATGAAGGGGATCTTGTTTGGGATTTCTACTAAAGGGGTCATGATGGGGTTTTCAATAGGGGATATGTGGGCATATTTCTCATAAGGGGATCTTTGATGGGGCTTTTCTACATAAAGGGGGATCATGAGGGGCTTTTTCTACATGAAGGGGTCATGATGGGCATTTTTTGGAAGGGGTTTCATGATGGGCTTTTTTTTTCTCTGGGGGGATATGATGGGGCAATTTCAGAAGGGGATATGAGGGGATTTTTTTCCAGAAGGGTCATGGGGGGCTTTTTCATGAAGGGATCTGAGGGGCACATTGAAGGGGTCTGGGGGGGATATTTTTAAAATGGGGATCAGGATGGGCATTTTCATAAAGGGGATAATGATGGGGAATTTTTCACAAAGGGGTTTTTATGGGCTTTTTCGGGGGCATGATGGGAAAAAGGGATCAGAGGGGCATTTCTGTGAAGGGGTTTATGATGGGGCATTTTACTAAAGGGGATCTGATGGGGCATTTCGAATGAAGGGCTGATGGGGGATATTTCTGCATAAAGGGGATCATGAGGGGCATTTTACATGAGGGGATCATGTGGGGATTTTTCTACAAAAGGGGATCATGTGGGCATATTCTACAGGGGGATCATGTGGGGATTTTTTCTACATGAAGGGGATCATGGGGGCATTTTTCTGAAGGGTTCATGATGGGGACAATATGAAGGGATCATGTTGGGCATTTTTCTGCATGAAGGGGATCATGATGGGGCATTTTAATGAAGGGGTCATAGGGCATTTTCTCTTTAAGGGGATCTGGGGGGGCATTTCTCCGAAGGAGATCTTTATGGGGCATTTTTTTGAAGGGGATCGATGGGGAAATTTTTTGCATAAAGGGGGGATCATGATGGGGCTTTTTAAATTGAAGGGGGTCATGTGGGCATTCTAAAAAAAGGGGGTTCATGTTGGGGCATTTCTAAAAGAAGGGGATCTGATGGGCTTTTTTCCATAAAGGGGATCTGATGGGGAAATTCATAAAGGGGTCAGGATGGGGTTTTTTCAATAAAGGGGGTCTTGATGGGGGCAATTCTAATAGGGATCAGTGGGCTTTTCTCATGGGGGGATCATAATGGGGCATAATTTTTCAAAAAGGGGTCATATGGGGCATATTTCGCGAAGGGGATCATGATGGGGCACTTATGGGGGGGCATGATGGGGATTTTACAAAAGGGGGTCATGAGGGGGGATATTCCAAAAAGAAGGGGATCATGATGGCTTTATTTTATTGAAGGGGATTTTTTTGGGGGGATTATTTTCATGAAGGGGATCTATGGGGATTTTCCGGGGGGATTTTCATTTTCCCCATAGGGTGGGATTTTCTTGAGGGGATCAGGGAGGGGGGCATTTACATAAAAGGGGAAGTTGGGGCATTTTTCTTAAGGGGGGTAAAAAAGGCCTAAATTAATTTTTTTCACAAAAGGGGTTCGTGGGGCCCCCGAGGGATTTTGGGGGGTACCCATTCATAAGGGGGTCTAGGGCCGGGGAAAGGGATTTTTTGGGTTTTCTGCTGAAGGGGATCATAGGGGTTTTTCATGGGGGCAATGGGCATTTTTCTGCGAAGGAAGTTGGATTTCAAGAAGGGGTTTTTTTTTTCTGGGGATATGATGGGGCTTTTCATAAAAGGGGGAAATCGAGGGAAAATTTTCAAAAGGGGTCCTTGGGTTTTTAGTGAAGGGGGTCTGATGGGGATTTTTTCTTGGGGGAATGGGCATTTTAAGAAGGGTCGAGGGGTTTTTCTTTTTGGGGGGCTTATGGGATATTTCTCATAAGGGGGAAAAAGGGGGGGTTTTTTGGGGGTCATGATGGGCTTTTAAAAAGGGGTTTGAGGGTTTTTTAACCCAAGGGAAGGGATCTGAGGGGCATTTTTCAAAAGGGGATCATTTTGGGGAATTCCCAAAAGGGATATGTTTTAATTTTAATGAAGGGGATCAAGGGCATATTTTTTTTAAAAAGGGGAATAGGGGAATTTTAAAAGGGGGTATGATGGGGTTAATTTGCTATTAGGGGGGCATTTTATATAAAGGGGGTCTGTTTGGAAAAACCAAAAGGGGTTCATGATGGGGCATATTAAAAAGAGGGGTCGAGGGATATTTTCATGGGGGGATATGATGGGGGCATATTTTTTCATGAAGGGGATCAAAAAGGGGGAGTCCCAGGGGGGAAAAATTTGCTTTTCCCCGTGTTTTTGGGGAAAAGTGAAAGTCTCCGTGAGCTAAAGGAAAAACACTGGTTTTTGGTTTTGCGGGCTGAAAGGGGGATTTCAGAAAAACCAGGGGGGAGCCCCGGGAGAAAATTTTTGCATTTCCCACCCCCTTTTTGGGGAATAAAAAAAAGATCCCCGGGCTCAAGGAACACTGGTTTTTGGTTTTTTGCGCTGAAAGGAGGACATCAGAAACCCCAGGGGAGGGTCCCGAGGAGTTTTTGTTTTCCCCACCCCCTTTTGGGGGGATAAGTGAAGGTTCCGGGTAAAGGGAAAACTGGTTTTGGCTGTTGCGGGGAAAGGAGGAATCAGAAAACCGGGGGGGGTCCCGAGGAGAAAATTTGTTTTTCCCCCGTCCCTTTTTTGGGAAAGTGAAAAGTCCCCGGAGCTCAAGGAAAAACTGGTTTTTTGGCGGGTTGCAGCTGAAAGGGGGCCAGAAAAACCGGGGAGGGGGGGATTAAAATTTGGCATTTTTCCCCCGTCCCTTCGGGGATAAGTGGAGTCTCCGGAGCTAAAGGAAACTGGTTTTGGTTTGTTTGCAGAAAAAAGGGGGGACATCAGAAAACCCAGGGGAGGGGGAAAAAATTTGTTTTTCCCCCACCCCCTTTTTTGGGGAAAAGTGAAAGCCCCCGGACTAAGGAACACGGTTTTTGGTTTTTTGCGCTGAAAGGAGGAATAAAAAAAACCCCAGGGGAGGGAAATTTTGCATTTTCCCCAGTGCCTTCTGGGTTTAGTAAAGAGTCTCCGGGCTAAAGGAACACTGGATTTTTGGCTTTTTGCAGCGGAAAGGAGGACTCAGTAAAACCGGGGGGAGGGCCCGAGGAGTTTTTTGCATTTTCCCCCGTGCCTTTTGGGAAAGTAAAGGGGTTCGGGCCCCAAAGGGGAACACTGGTTTTTGGTGTTGCAGTGAAAGGAGGAAATCAGTAAACCGGGGGGGGGTTTCCCGGGAATAATTTGCTTTTTCCCCCAGTCCCTTTTGGGAAAGGGGTAAGAGTCTCCGGAGAAAAAGGGAACATGGATTTGGCTTTTTGAGCTGAAAGGAGGACATCAAAAAAACCCCAGGGGGAAATCCGAGGAAAAAATTTGTTTTTCCCCAGTCCCTTTTTGGGAAAAAAAAAGAGTCTCCGGGCTCAAGGAACAGGGGTTTTTTGGTTTTGCAGTGAAAGGAGGACACAGTAAACCGGGGGGAGCCCCGGAGGAAAAAAATTTTTGATACCCCAGTCCCTTTGGGGGGATAAGTGAAGAGTCTCCGTGACCCAAAGGGAAAAAACACTGGATTTTGGCGTTGCAGCTAAAAGGGGGACTCAAAAACCCCGGGGAGGCCCCCGAGGAGATTAATTTGCATTTCCGCCCCTTCGGGGATAAGTGAAGAGTTCCGTGAGTAAAGGAACACGGGTTTTGGCTTTGCAGCTAAAGGGGCTCAGAAAAACCAGGGGAGGAGTCCCGGGAGAAATTTCAATTCCATGCCTTTGGGATAAGTGAAGATCTCCTGAGCTAAAGGAACACGGATTTTGGCTTTTCAGCTAAAGGGGGGACATCTTAAACCAGGGGGGGTTTTCCCGAGGAGAATTTAAAATTTCCCATCCCTTTTTGGGAATGAAGACTCCGGAGCCAAGGAACACGGATTTTGGCTGTTGCAGTGAAAGGGGAATATAAAAAAGGGGGAGTCCCGGGGTTTAATTTGTTTTTCCCCCATTCCCTTTTGGGGAAAATGAAGGTCCCCGGGAGCCAAGGAACAGGGTTTTTTTGGCTTTTGCAGCTGAAAGGAACATAAAAAAAACCCGGGGGAGGATTCCCAGGAAAAATTTTGATTTCCCGTTTTTTTGGGGGGAAAGAAAAGATCTCGGGCTGGGGGAACCCGGGGTTTTGGGGCTGTTCCAAAAACTCAAACCCCCGGGGGGACCCCAAAAATTTTCATACCCGTCCTTCGGGGATAAGTAAGATCTCCGGGCTCAAACACGGGTTTTTCCCCTGTTCGCTAAAAGGGAAACATCGAAAAGGGGAGGAGTCCCGAGGAGAAAATTTTGAAATTCCGTGCTTTTGGGATAAGTGAAGAGTCCCCGGGAGCTCAAGGAACATGGATTTGGCTGTTGCAGCTAAAGGAGGACATCAGTAAACCAGGGGAGGAGTCCGAGGAGATAATTTGCATATTCCCAGTGCCTTTGGGATAAGTGAAATTTCCCCCGGGCTCAAGGAACATGGATTTTGGCTGTTGCAGTGAAAGGGGACATAGTAAACCGGGAGGAGCCCGAGGAGATAATTTGCATATTCCCGTCGCCTTTTGGGATAAGTAGAAGAGTCTCCGTGAGCTCAAGGAACACTGGATTTTGGCTGTTGCGCTGAAAGGAGGACATCAGTAAACCAGGGGAGGAGTCCCGAGGAGATAATTTGCATATTCCCAGTGCCTTCTGGGATAAGTGAAGAGTCTCCGGAGCTCAAGGAACACTGGATTTTGGCTGTTGCAGCTGAAAGGAGGACATCAGTAAACCAGGGAGGAGTCCCGAGGATAATTTGCATATTCCCAGTGCCTTTGGGATAAGTGAAGAGTCTCCGGAGCTCAGGACACTGGATTTTGGCTTTTGCGCTGAAAGGAGGACATCAGTAAACCAGGGGAGAGTCCCGAGGAGATAATTTGCATATTCCCAGTGCCTTCTGGGATAAGTGAAGAGTCTCCGGAGCTGAGGAACACGGGGATTTTGGCTGTTGCAGCTGAAAGGAGGACATCATAAACCGGGGAGGAGTCCCGAGGAGATAATTTGCATATTCCCAGTGCCTTCTGGGATAAGTGAAAGAGTCTCCGGAGCTCAAGGAACACTGGATTTTGGCTGTTGCAGCTGAAAGGAGGACATCAGTAAACCAGGGGAGGAGTCCCCGAGGAGATAATTTGCATATTCCCAGTGCCTTCTGGGATAAGTGAAGAGTCTCCGGAGCTCAAGGAACACTGGATTTTGGCTGTTGCAGCTGAAAGGAGGAATCAGTAAACCAGGGGGAGGAAGATAATTTGCATATTCCCAGTGCCTTTTGGGATAAGTGAAGAGTCTCCGCGAGCTCAAGGAACACTGGATTTTGGCTGTTGCAGCTGAAAGGAGGACATCATTAAACCAGGGGAGGGGGAGAAAATTTTTGCATATTCCCAGTGCCTTCTGGGATAAGTGAAGAGTCTCGCGAGCTCAAGGAACACTGGATTTTGGCTGTTGCAGCTGAAAGGAGGACATCAGTAAACCAGGGGAGGAGAATAATTTGCATATTCCCAGTGCCTTTGGGATAAGTGAAGAGTCTCCGCGAGCTCAAGGAACACTGGATTTTGGCTGTTGCAGCTGAAAGGAGGACATCAGTAAACCAGGGGGAGGAGATAATTTGCATATTCCCAGTGCCTTACTGGGATAAGTGAAGAGTCTCCGCGAGCTCAAGGAACACTGGATTTTGGCTGTTGCAGCTGAAAGGAGGACATCAGTAAACCAGGGGAGGAGATAATTTGCATTTCCCAGTGCCTTTTGGGATAAGTGAAGAGTCTCCGCGAGCTCAAGGAACACTGGATTTTGGCTGTTGCAGCTGAAAGGAGGACATCAGAAACCAGGGGAGGAGAGTAATTTGCATATTCCCAGTGCCTTTGGGATAAGTGAGAGTCTCCGCGAGCTCAAGGAACACTGGATTTTGGCTGTTGCAGCTGAAAGGAGGACATCAGTAAACCAGGGGAGGGGGAAATAATTTGCATATTCCCAGTGCCTTCTGGGATAAGTGAAGAGTCTCCGCGAGCTCAAGGAACACTGGATTTTGGCTGTTGCAGCTGAAAGGAGGACATCAGTAAACCAGGGGAGGAGTCCCGAGGAGATAATTTGCATATTCCCAGTGCCTTCTGGGATAAGTGAAGAGTCTCCGTGAGCTCAAGGAACACTGGATTTTGGCTGTTGCAGCTGAAAGGAGGACATCAGTAAACCAGGGGAGGAGTCCCGAGGAGATAATTTGCATATTCCCAGTGCCTTCTGGGATAAGTGAAGAGTCTCCGTTGCTCAAGGAACACTGGATTTTGGCTGTTGCAGCTGAAAGGAGGACATCAGTAAACCAGGGGAGGAGTCCCGAGGAGATAATTTGCATATTCCCAGTGCCTTTTGGATAAGTGAAGAGTCTCCGTGAGCTCAAGGAACACTGGATTTTGGCTGTTGCAGCTGAAAGGAGGACATCAGTAAACCAGGGTTTTGGCTTATATTTCACCGCTTGATTATCTCTTGAACAATAAGAACATGGAAGAGGCTAGGAGCCATGTGGTGAGCTGCATTTCTTGCTACATGTTCATAGACTTACCAGTGGAAAAGCCAAACTTCACATGCCAGAAATGCAAGCTTGTGTCCCTGTTGGAGGAAAAGTTGCAAAATCTGGAAGAGAGGTTATCTACATTGAAGACCATTAAGGAAGGTGAAGAGTTCTTAGACAGAACAGAATTATCTCTTCATGGTACAGAAAGAGAAGAAATTCGAAGTGCAACTGAAGAAACAGAGGAATGGAAGCATGTGACCCAGAGAAGCAGGAGGATCAGGAGGCAGTCAGCACCAATTCTGCTCAGGAACCAATACCAGGCTCTTACACAGGAGAACGATGAAGAAATACATCAGGATAAGACTTTGCCCACAAACAACCTTGTACGCCCTCAGAGTCCTCCTGAATGGAGAAAGAAAACTGTTGTGAAGAAGAAACGGAGAGTTGTGGTAATGGGCGATTCCCTGTTGAGAGGAACAGAGGCCGCTATCTGCAGACCGGATATAACCTCAAGAGAAATGTGCTGTCTTCCAGGTGCAAAAATTAAAGATGTGTCTGACAGGATATCAGGACTCTTCAGACCTAAAGATGACTACCCATTCCTGCTAATACATGTGGGGACAAATGACACCGCTAGAAACGACCTGGAAACCATCTGCAGCGACTTTGAAAACTTAGGTAAGAAAGTGAAAGAACTGGGAGCGCAGGTGGTCTTCTCTTCCATCCTCCCAGTGGATGGCCATGGAACAAGGAGGTGGAATAAGATTCTGCAGGTGAACAACTGGCTACGTCGATGGTGCCGTCAGCAAGGATTTGGATTTCTGGATCACGGAGTGAATTACCTATACGATGGACTACTTGCTAGAGATGGGGTGCATCTTACGAAGACTGGAAAACATGTATTTGGAAGTCGCCTTGCTACACTCATCAGGAGAGCTTTAAACTAGAACAATGTGGGAAGGGAAGCAAAACGCCAGCAAAAGCCATACACTTGACAAATACTATTGAGATTTCTGCTATTAGAAGAGAAGGGGAAGAACAAAGACAAAAAAATTTACATAATAAAAATATTGAAGGAAGAGAAACCAATCACAAACTAAAGTGTTTCTATACGAATGCACAAAGCATGGGCAACAAACAAGGAGAACTGGAGCTACTAACGCAGGAGAAGAAATATGATGTCATTGGAATCACTGAGACTTGGTGGGACGATACACATGATTGGAATACAAGGCTAGAAGGATACAACTTATTTGCAAGAAACAGACTTGATAAACGAGGAGGAGGTGTTGCATTGTATGTTAGAAAAGCGTATATTTGCACAGAGATTGACGCTTCAGAGACTGGGAGTTCTGTGGAAACTGTTTGGGTAAGAATACAAGGACAGAACAATGGAAAGGACACCATTGTAGGCATTTACTACAGGCCGCCTGTGCAAGCTGAAGATATGGATGAACTCTTTATGCATCAAATGGCCAAGTTCTCCAAAAAATATGACATAGTGGTCATGGGAGATTTCAACTATCCAGACATTTGTTGGGAATCTCTCTCAGGCAAAACTAACAGGTCCAGGAAATTCTTATCCTCTCTTGCTGACAACTTTATCTTCCAAAAGGTAATGGAGAAAACAAGGGGATCTGCTACCTTGGATCTAATCCTCATAAACAGGGAGGAAATGGTGGAGGAGGTAAGAGTGGCTGGGACTCTAGGAGGTAGTGACCATGCTATTTTAGAATTTTGGATAACAAGAGGAGGAAGACCTGTGAAGACTCAGACGTCAAGGTTAGATTTCAGAAAGGCAGATTTTAAGGAACTCAGAAAGAGAATTGGAGGGATCCAATGGCTGGATATCCTTAAGGACAAAAATGTCCAGGAAGGATGGAAAATCTTGAAAAATGAGATTCTCAAAGCACAATCGTTAACAATTCCGAAAAGAGGGAAGAATGGGAAGCATTTAAGGAAACCAGGATGGATGAACATAGAACTTAAACACATGCTAAAAAGGAAGAAAGAAATGTTTATCAAATGGAAAGAGGGAGGCATATCTAAAGAAGAATATAATGCCGTCTGCAGAACCTGCAGGGCACAAATCAGATTATCTAAAGCTGACAATGAATTAAGGCTTGCAAGTGACGTCAAAAGCAACAAAAAAGGATTTTGGGGATACGTCAAAAGTAAAAGAAAAGTCAAAGATGCTATAGGATTTTTACAGGATGAAAATGATGAAATGGTAAGTCAGGATGTTGAGAAGGCTGAACTTTTAAATTCCTATTTTGCATCTGTTTTCTCTCAGAAAGGAAATGTAACATCAACTGATCTTCACTGTCCTATTAAAGGAATAGAAGAATCCAGGATATCTATAAACAGAAAGACAGTGAGGAAACACTTAGCTAACATAAATGAATTCAAGTCTCCAGGTCCAGATGAATTACACCCCAGGGTACTGAAGGAGATAGCAGAAGAAATTCTTGAACCACTGTCCATAATCTTTGAAAATTCTTGGAGAACAGGAGAAGTCCCAGAAGACTGGAGAAGAGCAAATGTTGTTCCTATCTTCAAAAAGGGGAAGAAGGTGGACCCAGGGAACTACAGGCCGGTGAGTCTGACTTCTATACCAGGAAAGATCTTTGAACAAATTATTAAAGAACATATATGCAAGTACCTGGATAAGAATGAAGTGATTAAACAGAGTCAGCATGGGTTTGTAACTAATAAGTCATGTCAGACTAACTTAATTTCCTTCTATGACAGAATCACTGACTGGGTGGATCAGGGAAATGCTGTAGATATAGTATATCTTGACTTCAGCAAAGCATTTGACAAAGTATCTCACACAATCCTTATTGAAAAAATGACTAAGTATGGAATGGACAAGGCAACTGTTAGGTGGATTCATAACTGGCTTAGTGATCGGACCCAAAGAGTGGTTGTAAATGGCTGCACATCCAGTTGGAAGAATGTCTCAAGTGGGGTACCACAAGGCTCTGTTTTGGGCCCTGTATTGTTCAACATCTTTATCAATGATTTAGATGAAGGAATTGAGGGTAAACTGATCAAATTTGCTGATGACACAAAGCTAGGAGGGGTAGCTAATACTAGAGAAGAGAGAGAGAGGATTCAAAAAGATATACATAAACTGGAGCAGTGGGCAGCAACTAACAGAATGGATTTTAACAGGGAAAAATGCAAAGTACTACATGTGGGCAATAAAAATGAAAAAAGCATATACAAAATGGGAGGAATAGGGCTAAGTAACAGCACATGTGAAAAAGACTTGGGTATACTAATTGATCACAGACTTAACATGAGTCAACAGTGTGATGCAGCAGCAAAAAAGGCAAATGCAATTCTAGGATGTATCAACAGAAGCATACAGTCTAGATCACGTGAGGTCATTATTGCCCTCTACTCCTCTTTGGTCAGACCTCATCTGGAATACTGTGTCCAGTTTTGGGCACCACATTTTAAAAAAGACATCAACAAACTGGAGCAAGTTCAGAGAAGAGCCACCAGAATGGTGACCGGTCTGCAAACCATGTCCTATGAGGAACGGTTGCAGGATTTGGGAATGTTTAGCTTGCAAAAAAGAAGACTGAGAGGAGACTTAATAGCTGTCTACAAATATCTCAAGGGCTGTCACATTGTAGAAGGATCATCTTTATTCTCATTTGCACAAGGAAAGACTAGAAGCAATGGGATGAAACTGAATGGGAGGAGACACAGATTAGATATTAGAAAAAACTTTTTGACAGTTAGGGTGATCAATGAGTGGAACAGGCTGCCACAAGAGGTGGTGAGTTCTCCTTCAATGGAAGTCTTCAAACAGAGGCTGGATAGACATCTGTCTGGGATGATTTAGAGAATCCTGCTTTGAGCAGGGGGTTGGACCAGAAGGCCCAGGAGGTCCCTTCCAACTCTACCATTCTATGATTCTATGATTCTATGATTCTATGATGGGCGTTTCTACATGAAGGGGATCATGATGGAGCATATTTCTACATGAAGGGGATCATAATGGGGCATATTTTTACAAGAAGGGGGTCATGATGGGGCATATTTCTGCATGAAGGGAATCATGATGGAGCATATTTCTACATGAAGGGGATCATGATGGGGCATATTTTTACAAGAAGGGGGTCATGATGGGGCATATTTCTGCATAAAAGGGAATCATGATGGGGCACATTGCATGAAGGGGATCATGATGGGGTATATTTCTACATGAAGGGGATCATGATGGGTCATATTTCTGCATGAATGGGATCATGATGGGGCATATTTCTACATGAAGGGGATCATTATGGTGCATATTTCTGCACAAAGTGGATCATGATGGGGCATATTTCTGCATGAATGGGATCATGATGGAGCATATTTCTGCATGAAGGGGATCATGATGAGGCATATTTCTACATGAAGGGGATCAAGATGGGTCATATTTCTGCATGAATGGGATCATGATGGGGCATATTTCTACATGAAGGGGATCATGATGGGGCATATTTCTACATGAAGGGGATCATGATGGGGCATATTTCTGCATGAAGTGGATCATGATGGGGCATATTTCTGCATGAAGGGGATCATGATGGGGCATTTTTACATGAAGGGGATCATGATGGGGCATTTCGACATGAAAGGGATCATGATGGGGCATATTTCTGCATGAAGGGGATCATGATGGTGCATTTCTACATGAAGGGGATCATGATGGGGTATATTACTACAAAAAGGGGATCATGATGGAGCATATTACTACAAGAAGGGGATCATGATGAGGCATATTTCTACATGAAAGGGACCATGATGGTGCATTTCTACGTGAAGTGGATCAAGATGGGGCATATTTCTGCATGAAGGGGATCATGATCGGGCATTTCTACCTGAAGGAGATCATGATGGGGCATTTCTATATGAAGGGGATCATGATGGGGCATATTTCTGCATGAAGGGGATCATGATGGGGCATTTCTACATGAAGGGGATCATGATGGAGCATATTTCTACATGAAGGGGATCATGATGGAGCATATTTCTACATGAAGGGGATCATGATGGAGCATATTTCTACATGAAGGGGAACATGATGGGGCATATTTTTACAAGAAGGGGTCATGATGGGGCATATTTCTGCATGAAGGGAATCATGATGGAGCATATTTCTACATGAAGGGGATCATGATGGGGCATATTTTTACAAGAAGGGGTCATGATGGGGCATATTTCTGCATGAAAGGGAATCATGATGGGGCACATTGCATGAAGGGGATCATGATGGGGTATATTTCTACATGAAGGGGATCATGATGGGTCATATTTCTGCATAAATGGGATCATGATGGGGCATATTTCTACATGAAGGGGATCATGATGGTGCATATTTCTGCACAAAGTGGATCAAGATGGGTCATATTTCTGCATGAATGGGATCATGATGGGGCATATTTCTACATGAAGGGGATCATGATGGGGCATATTTCTACATGAAGGGGATCATGATGGGGCATATTTCTGCATGAAGTGGATCATGATGCGGCATATTTCTGCATGAAGGGGATCATGATGGGGCATTTTTACATGAAGGGGATCATGATGGGGCATTTCGACATGAAAGGGATCATGATGGGGCATATTTCTGCATGAAGGGGATCATGATGGTGCATTTCTACATGAAGGGGATCATGATGGGGTATATTACTACAAAAAGGGGATCATGATGGAGCATATTACTACAAGAAGGGGATCATGATGAGGCATATTTCTACATGAAGGGGATCATGATGGGGCATATTTCTACATGAAAGGGATCATGATGGTGCATTTCTACGTGAAGGGGATCAAGATGGGGCATATTTCTGCATGAAGGGGATCATGATCGGGCATTTCTACCTGAAGGAGATCATGATGGGGCATTTCTATATTAAGTGGATCATGATGGGGCATATTTCTGCATGAAGGGGATCATGATGGAGCATATTTCTACATGAATGGGATCATGATGGTGCATATTTCTACATGAAGGGGATCATGAGATAAACAAAAGGAAATAGTTTGGCTTAACCAAATGATATACCACACTGTGAAAGCCATCAATAACGGACTAATTGACCCATCGCAAAATAGATTAAAACAGAACAAAGTGATGTTGCCACCACAAAAAAAGCGATCAAGGGTTACTTATATGAGAAAATACAAAACTTTATTGAAACATGACATATATATACAATAATAACATGTTAAGGTACAGGCAGGGACAGCAAGTATCAGTGCAAGGTGCCCACACAACCTAAAAGGAAAGGTAGGCGGACTGGTCCCAGATCACATAACAATATAATAGTAAATAAGCAGCACTACATAAACAGTGTGTATATAGTTCTCATGACACATAGGAACAATCATCATCTAGATCTATTTAGAAGAAGAAATGCATAGCACGGAAAATCTAGTGTCAGAATAGTACTGTTGCCGCGGTCACTAGAAAGGACCATATGATCAGTGTCAAGTACTGCGGTAAAAAGGGGTGGAAACAAACACCAGAACATATACAAAACAAGCAAAATGTGTGTAGTGAGACCTGTGGGCAGAATGCTACCACAGCGTCGGTAAATTACCTCAATTGTCTGGTGTTAGTCTGCGAGCTGGGACCGGTGCGTCTGCCCCGACGCACGTTTCGGAGTAAAATCCTTCGTCAGGGGCGTGGTGATAGAGGAGACCGGAAGGTTTAAAAAGGGGAATGAGGCGGATATGGCGTTACGTGGACCGGAAGTGACGCCTGCTGTTGCCGTGACAACTCACTATGCAGTGCGGCGCCAGCGTCATGCAGGGGCAGGCCGACCTGTGGATTGTCATGACTACCAGAAGCATAGAGACGCCAGAAGCCGCACCGCAAGTGAGGCACAGCACAGAGGCGTACAGGTCCACAAGTAAAATATAAGCGATGTGCAGAAAAAGAGTAAAAGAGTAAAAATGTCAGAATATGTTGGTTTGTAGAAGATAAGGTGGTAATTGGTTCATGAACAGTATAAGTACCTATATGTGTAAATACTTCGAGTTCAAAAAGATATATAATCATGTGTATCAAACAAGCAACTAATACAAACAATAATATGAATATCATAATACAAAATCAAAACATAGTCATTATTAAATGCCAAGTGGCCAGTACTAATGCTCACAATACAGATAAAGATTGCATGAAAAGCAAAATAAGGTGAAGATAAATGACATGAAGAAATGAAAACAACAATGCAAGGAAAAAATACAAACATAATAAATATGTATATATATCCACATAATACAAATAAAATAAGAAAAAAAAGAAAAAAGAAGCAAGAAAAAATAAATTAAGGCATCATGGTATTCATTGAAGTATGTCCTGTTGCAGTTAGAACCACCAAAGGAAAACACCGATCATATTCAAACGACATGGCTAAACAACCTAGTGAACATAAAAAAAGAAAGTTAAAACCGGTTTAAATGAAACCCTCCTAGAGTAGTGGGAACACCCGCAGAGACACAAAAACCACAGCAGGGCAGCAATCACAAAAAGGGAGCGAAATTCAAATTCTCATTAAGTCCTGATGGATGGACTGTATTAAGAGTCCAAATCCACCGTGACTCCATTTGTGCTAGTCATTGGGAGACCTTGCCTCCCCGAATCCCTAAGTCCACACAATCAATACCTCTGACTCTGAACCCCTTACTTTGGCAGTTGTGGTGTATTTTAAAATGCTTTGGAATAGTCTTAAGCATAGATATGTCCACTTCATTTACAGCTGCCTCAATGCCCAAAACGTGCTCCCTGATCCGTATTTTAAGTTGGCGTGTGGTAAGTCCTACATAGATCAGGGAGCACGGGCATGTGGCATAATATATCACTGCTTTGGTGGTACACGAGATATTACTTTTTATCTTAAAGGATTTTGTACCAGTGGAGTTGGTAAAGGAGTCAGCACGGTCCATGTTTACACATGCAACACACCGTCCGCAGGGAAAAGAACCCATGCGGGCGCTGTGTGCACTCAGGAAAGTAGTTGACGGATTTCCCCCATAGTGGCTTCTAGTCAAGTAGCCATGTAGATTTTTGGCTCGTCTATATGTAATAAGAGGCCTCTTGGGGATAACCTTAGATAGTATAGAGTCCGTTTTAAGAATAGGCCAAGCTCTGGTTAGTATTTGTCTGATTTGTTCAGACTGGGAATGAAAAGATGTCACAAAACGTATGGGTTCCATTTTGGGGCTATCATCTTGGGGCTTGTAGAGCAAAGAATTCCTAAGACTATGTTTCGCCCTATTATAGGCTCTTTTTACTGCCCTCCTACTATATCCTCTCTCATAAAACCTCTCCTTCATGCTTGCAGCTTGAATTTCAAATTCATTATCCGTTGAGCAAATTCTGCGCAATCGCAGAAACTGCCCCACTGGAATAGAACGAATCATATGCTGTGGATGGGCAGAGGAGGCATGTAGGAGTACATTGGTGGCAGTAGGTTTCCTAAATAACGTAGTCTGGATATTCTGATCTGTATCTCTCCTCAATGTTACATCTAAAAATTCAATTTTATTAGGATCAAAATTGAAGGTGAGCTTGATGTTACGATCGTTGCTGTTCAGGCATCCAAAGAAAGTGACTAATGAGTCTGAATCACCTGCCCAGATCAGCAGAATGTCATCTATGTACCGCGTCCATAAGAGGACGCGATCCATAGATGCCTGCCGATCTGAGAGGAGGAGGTCCCTCTCCCACAGACCCAGGAACAGATTGGCATAGGAGGGCGCAAAGGCCGCTCCCATGGCTGTTCCCTGGGTCTGCAGGAAAAAGGACCCCTTAAATACAAAGAAATTATGGGTTAATGTAAACTCCAATAATTCCAAAAGGAATGACCTCATATCCGAAGAGAACTGAGAAGCACCAAGAAAAAATTCAATGGCATGTAAGCCGTCGGTGTGTCTAATACTTGTGTAGAGTGACTCTACGTCAGCGGTCACTAACATAGAGTCACAATCCAGGGATAGCCCGTCAACCCTGCGAAGGAGTGAATTAGTATCCTTCAGATAGGAGGGTAATTCCTCTACTAGGGGTTGTAGCATATAATCTATCCACTGATTGACGCATTCCAAGTAGTTCCCCCTCCCCGACACAATGGGGCGACCGGGTGGATTTGTAGAATGCTTATGTATTTTGGGGAGCAAATAGAACGTAGGGATAGTTGGTTCAGTGACCGTCAAAGCTATTTCAAGTTCTTTAGTAATTACACCTTCCAGGGTGGCCTTAGACAGAATCCCCTTAAGCTGTGACAAGAAGGCAGACAAGGGGTTATATGTGAGCTTTTTGTAACAGGTCTTATTGTGTAATTGGCGAAATGCCTCCCTCTCGTACATAACCATCGGCCAAAGTACTATATTACCCCCCTTGTCTGCCGACTTAATCACAACATCGGGTAGATCCTGCAGGTGTCTAAGGCGGTCACGTTCATCCCTGGTTAGATTATCGTTCCTTATGGCATGTGAAATCTGCCCCAATTCATCTGAAACCACTTTAACAAATAAATCAATCGCACCACAGTTGGAGAGGGGGGGGAACCTCTTGGAACGTGGGCGGATAGATGGAGGTATCTTACCTCCAGGAGTAGTGTTATGTTCCTCAGATAAATCCTCTAGGATTCTCAGGGCTGCTTGCTCTTCCTCTGTAGGAAAAAGTTTATTAGTTTCATCATTATGAAAAAGACGCCTGAATAGCAGGGACCGTGCAAAAATGTGCAGGTCCTTGACCACCGTGAATGTGTCAAGGCCT
The DNA here is from genome assembly GCA_033576555.1 of Oophaga sylvatica. Taxonomy (NCBI): domain Eukaryota; kingdom Metazoa; phylum Chordata; class Amphibia; order Anura; family Dendrobatidae; genus Oophaga; species Oophaga sylvatica. The sequence goes on along the minus strand of JARQOD010007213.1, from coordinate 23,039 downwards.
GTGGAAGGTGAAAAAGATAGACCCCTAGAGAGGAGAGAGCAATCAGATACAGAGAGGACATGTTGACTAAGGTTAATTACCTTACTCCTACCCTGCTCCTCATCAATAGAGTAGGTGCCTTGCCTCCTATATGGATGGTAGTTAGGGTTCCTATATCTCTTGAATGAGGATCCAGAGCGTGTAACCATCGAAGAGGTGGATGTATCAGACTGTGTGCTCAAAGATGACACTGAGGTGTTAGAAGGAGCACGTTGTAGCCGCCCAGGTTGAATTAATGTTTTCCTCCAGCGGTAAATGTTTTTTTGCTGGTAGTCTTTGACATCTCTATTAAGTTTAGAGGACTGGGTCTCATTGATTTTTTTAACTGTACTTTCTAGAATTTTATCTAGTTGAATCTCATACTGTTGTAATTGTTCAGTGTTGCAGTTGGAACGTAAGTTAGATAAAGCCAAGTCAATATTTTTATCTAGTTCATTGATGTTATTAGTGTTAAACTTGATTAACAACTGCATGAATGTGTATGAGCACACATTACAAGCTTCTTCCCATTCTGCCACAAAAGTTTGGTCCTCGACTAGAAATGTTGGAGTCACATGAATACGGAGGCCTCTGGGGATTAATTTACGTGATATATATTTTTCAAGAAAAATTCTATTCCACCAGAGCCTTGTCCGTTTAATTAGTGGTTTTTGTACTAAATCAAATAGAGAATCCAAGTTGTGATTGCCGGCCTGCTGCGTGTCAGTGCTGCCCGTGCCAAAGACCTGTTCCGCCTGTCCAAGCCAGCTTTGTTCTCTGGCCCTAAAGTCCATATTTCCGTAGAACCAACCTGTGCTAAACACAGAAAAATCATGAGATAAACAAAAGGAAATAGTTTGGCTTAACCAAATGATATACCACACTGTGAAAGCCATCAATAACGGACTAATTGACCCATCGCAAAATAGATTAAAACAGAACAAAGTGATGTTGCCACCACAAAAAAAGCGATCAAGGGTTACTTATATGAGAAAATACAAAACTTTATTGAAACATGACATATATATACAATAATAACATGTTAAGGTACAGGCAGGGACAGCAAGTATCAGTGCAAGGTGCCCACACAACCTAAAAGGAAAGGTAGGCGGACTGGTCCCAGATCACATAACAATATAATAGTAAATAAGCAGCACTACATAAACAGTGTGTATATAGTTCTCATGACACATAGGAACAATCATCATCTAGATCTATTTAGAAGAAGAAATGCATAGCACGGAAAATCTAGTGTCAGAATAGTACTGTTGCCGCGGTCACTAGAAAGGACCATATGATCAGTGTCAAGTACTGCGGTAAAAAGGGGTGGAAACAAACACCAGAACATATACAAAACAAGCAAAATGTGTGTAGTGAGACCTGTGGGCAGAATGCTACCACAGCGTCGGTAAATTACCTTAATTGTCTGGTGTTAGTCTGCGAGCTGGGACCGGTGCGTCTGCCCCGACGCACGTTTCGGAGTAAAATCCTTCGTCAGGGGGCGTGGTGATAGAGGAGACCGGAAGGTTTAAAAAGGGGAATGAGGCGGATATGGCGTTACGTGGACCGGAAGTGACGCCTGCTGTTGCCGTGACAACTCACTATGCAGTGCGGCGCCAGCGTCATGCAGGGGGCAGGCCGACCTGTGGATTGTCATGACTACCAGAAGCATAGAGACGCCAGAAGCCGCACCGCAAGTGAGGCACAGCACAGAGGCGTACAGGTCCACAAGTAAAATATAAGCGATGTGCAGAAAAAGAGTAAAAGAGTAAAAATGTCAGAATATGTTGGTTTGTAGAAGATAAGGTGGTAATTGGTTCATGAACAGTATAAGTACCTATATGTGTAAATACTTCGAGTTCAAAAAGATATATAATCATGTGTATCAAACAAGCAACTAATACAAACAATAATATGAATATCATAATACAAAATCAAAACATAGTCATTATTAAATGCCAAGTGGCCAGTACTAATGCTCACAATACAGATAAAGATTGCATGAAAAGCAAAATAAGGTGAAATGAAGGTAAATGAAGTGGACATATCTATGCTTAAGACTATTCCAAAGCATTTTAAAATACACCACAACTGCCAAAGTAAGGGGTTCAGAGTCAGAGGTATTGATTGTGTGGACTTAGGGATTCGGGGAGGCAAGGTCTCCCAACGACTAGCACAAATGGAGTCACGGTGGATTTGGACTCTTAATACAGTCCATCCATCAGGACTTAATGAGAATTTGAATTTCGCTCCCTTTTTGTGATTGCTGCCCTGCTGTGGTTTTTGTGTCTCTGCGGGTGTTCCCACTACTCTAGGAGGGTTTCATTTAAACCGGTTTTAACTTTCTTTTTTTATGTTCACTAGGTTGTTTAGCCATGTCGTTTGAATATGATCGGTGTTTTCCTTTGGTGGTTCTAACTGCAACAGGACATACTTCAATGAATACCATGATGCCTTAATTTATTTTTTCTTGCTTCTTTTTTCTTTTTTTTCTTATTTTATTTGTATTATGTGGATATATATACATATTTATTATGTTTGTATTTTTTCCTTGCATTGTTGTTTTCATTTCTTCATGTCATTTATCTTCACCTTATTTTGCTTTTCATGCAATCTTTATCTGTATTGTGAGCATTAGTACTGGCCACTTGGCATTTAATAATGACTATGTTTTGATTTTGTATTATGATATTCATATTATTGTTTGTATTAGTTGCTTGTTTGATACACATGATTATATATCTTTTTGAACTCGAAGTATTTACACATATAGGTACTTATACTGTTCATGAACCAATTACCACCTTATCTTCTACAAACCAACATATTCTGACATTTTTACTCTTTTACTCTTTTTCTGCACATCGCTTATATTTTACTTGTGGACCTGTACGCCTCTGTGCTGTGCCTCACTTGCGGTGCGGCTTCTGGCGTCTCTATGCTTCTGGTAGTCATGACAATCCACAGGTCGGCCTGCCCCCTGCATGACGCTGGCGCCGCACTGCATAGTGAGTTGTCACGGCAACAGCAGGCGTCACTTCCGGTCCACGTAACGCCATATCCGCCTCATTCCCCTTTTTAAACCTTCCGGTCTCCTCTATCACCACGCCCCCTGACGAAGGATTTTACTCCGAAACGTGCGTCGGGGCAGACGCACCGGTCCCAGCTCGCAGACTAACACCAGACAATTGAGGTAATTTACCGACGCTGTGGTAGCATTCTGCCCACAGGTCTCACTACACACATTTTGCTTGTTTTGTATATGTTCTGGTGTTTGTTTCCACCCCTTTTTACCGCAGTACTTGACACTGATCATATGGTCCTTTCTAGTGACCGCGGCAACAGTACTATTCTGACACTAGATTTTCCGTGCTATGCATTTCTTCTTCTAAATAGATCTAGATGATGATTGTTCCTATGTGTCATGAGAACTATATACACACTGTTTATGTAGTGCTGCTTATTTACTATTATATTGTTATGTGATCTGGGACCAGTCCGCCTACCTTTCCTTTTAGGTTGTGTGGGCACCTTGCACTGATACTTGCTGTCCCTGCCTGTACCTTAACATGTTATTATTGTATATATATGTCATGTTTCAATAAAGTTTTGTAAAGTAACCCTTGATCGCTTTTTTTGTGGTGGCAACATCACTTTGTTCTATGAAGGGAATCATGATGGAGCATATTTCTACATGAAGGGGATCATGATGGGGCATATTTTTACAAGAAGGGGGTCATGATGGGGCATATTTCTGCATGAAGGGAATCATGATGGGGCACATTGCATGAAGGGGATCATGATGGGGTATATTTCTACATGAAGGGGATCATGATGGGTCATATTTCTGCATAAAGGGATCATGATGGGACATTTTTCTACATGAAGGGGATCATGATGGGGCATATTTCTGCATGAAGGGAATCATGATGGGGCATATTTCTGCATGAACGGATCATGATGGGGCATTTTTCACATGAAGGGATCATGATGGGGCATTTCGACATAAAGGGATCATAATGGGGCATATTTCTGCATGAAGGGGATCATGATGGGCATTTACATGAAGGGGATCATGGTGGGGCATATTTCTACATGAAGGGGATCATGATGAGCATATTTCTGCATAAATGGGATCATGATGGGCATATTTCTACATGAAGGGGATCATGATGGTGCATATTTCTGCACAAAGTGGATCATGATGGGGCATATTTCTGCATGAAGGGGATCATGATGAGGCATATTTCTACATGAAGGGGATCAAGATGGGTCATATTTCGCATGAATGGGATCATGATGGGCTTATTTCTACATGAAGGGATCATGATGGGCATATTTCTACATGAAGGGGATCATGATGGGGCATATTTCTGCATGAAGTGGATCATATGCTTCTTATCATGACATAAGGGGCTGCCCTGATGGTGGGCCTCACTGCATAGGAGATGCATCGACAGCGGCCATTCGTCCATGTAACGGCCATATCCGCCATCATTCCTTTTTAAACATTCGGCTCCTCTTCACAGCCTGAAGGTTATCAAGTGGGGGGCATACAGCAAGGTGTCTGAGACATAACTACAAGAAATTGAGGTAATTTTACGACGCTGGGAGCTTTCATGAAGGTCATATATCACACATTGCTTTTTGTATATGTTGGGGTCCACCTTTTCCATACTTGAATGATCATATGGTCCATTTCTAGTGACGGGATCAGATATTTGCATAATTTCCGTGCATTTTTTTAAAGGGGATCATGATGATTTTCTAGGCATGAACTATATCCATGATGGGCTTTTTCTATTAATGTAGTGATCATGGACAGTCGCATATTTCTGTATGATGGGGATTGCATGATGGTCCGCATGTCTTACATGTATATGTATCATATAGCATGTTTCAATAAAGTTGAAAGAACCTGATGCTTTTGGGTGGCATATTTTCATGAAGGGAATCATGATGGTGCATATTTCTACATGAAGGGGATCATGATGGGGCATATTTTTACAAGAAGGGGTCATGATGGGCATATTTCTGCATGAAGGGATCATGATGGGGCACATTGCATGAAGGGGATCATGATGGGGTATATTTCTACATGAAGGGGATCATGATGGGTCATATTTCTGCATAAAGGGATCATGATGGGACATATTTCTACATGAAGGGGATCATGATGGGCATATTTCTGCATGAAGGGGAATCATGATGGGGCATATTTCTGCATGAAGGGATCATGATGGGGCATTTTTACATGAAGGGATCATGATGGGGCATTTCGACATGAAAGGGATCATAATGGGGCATATTTCTGCATGAAGGGGATCATGATGGTGCATTCTACATGAAGGGGATCATGTGGAGCATATTTCTACATGAAGGGGATCATGATGGTGCATATTTCTACATGAAGGGGATCATGATGGGGCATATTTTTTTACAAGAAGGGGGTCATGATGGGCATATTTCTGCATGAAGGGAATCATGATGGGCACATTGCATGAAGGGATCATGATGGGTACATTTCTACATGAAGGGGATCATGATGGGTCAATATTTCTGCATGAATGGGATCATGATGGGGCATAATTTCTACATGAAGGGGATCATGATGGGCATTTTTCTACATGAAGGGGATCATGATGGGGCATATTTCTGCATGAAGTGGATCATGATGGGTCATATTTCTGCATGAATGGGATCATGATGGGCATATTTCTACATGAAGGGGATCATGATGGGGCATTTTTCTACATGAAGGGGATCATGATGGGGCATATTTCTGCATGAAGTGGATCATGATGGGCATATTTCTGCATGAAGGGGATCATGATGGGCATTTTTACATGAAGGGGATCATGATGGGGCATTTCGACATGAAAGGGATCATGACGGGGCATATTTCTGCATGAAGGGATCAATATGGTGCATTTCTACATGAAGGGGATCAAAAATGGGGTATATTTCTGCATGAAGGGGATCATGATGGGGCATTTCTACATGAAGGGGGTCATGATAGGGCATTTTCTTCATAAAGGGGATCATGATGGGGCATATTACTAACAAGAAGGAGATCATGATGGGGCATATTTCTGCATGAAGGGGATCATGATGGGCACATTGCATGAAGCGATCATGATGGGCATATTTCTACATGAAGGGGATCATGATGGGCATATAACTGCATGAAGGGGATCATGATAGGGCATTTCTACATGAAGGTGATCATAAATAGGGCATTTCTTCATTAAGGGATCATGATAGGGCATATTTCTGCATGAAGGGGATCATGATGGGCATTTCTACATGAAGGGGATCATGATGTAGCATCTTTTCATGAAGGGGTTCATGATGGGGCATATTTCTACATGAAGGGATCATGATAGGGCACATTGCATGAAGGGATCATGACTGGGCATTTTCTACCTGAAGGAGATCATGATAGGGCATTTCTATGAAGGGATCATGATGGGCATATTTCTGCATGAAGGGATCATGATGGGCATTTCTACTGAAGGGATCATGATGGCAATTTCTACATGAAGGGGTTTCATGATGGGGCATATTTCTGCATGAAGGGGATCATGATGGCATTTCTATATGAAGGGGATCATGATGGGCATATTCTACAAAAGGGATCATGATGGGCATATTCACATGAAGGGGATCATGATGGGGCATATTTTACAGAAGGGTCATGATGGGGCATATTTCTACATGAAGGGAATCATGATGGGGCATATTTTAATGAAGGGGATCATATGGGGCATATTTCTGCATGAAGGGGATCATGATGGGGCATTTCTCATGAAGGGGATCATGATGGGGCATTTCTACATGAAGGGATCATGATGGGGCATATTTATACAAGAAGGGGTCATGATGGGGCATATTTCTGCATGAGGGAAATCATGATGGAGCCATATTGCAATGAAGGGGATCATATGGGCATATTTTACAAGAAGGGGTCATGATGGGGCATATTTCTGCATGAAGGGGATCATGATGGGCATATTCTGCATGAATGGAATCATGATGGGGCATATTTACTACAGAAGGGGATCATGATGGTGCATATTTCTGCACGAAGTGGATCATGATGGGCATATTCTACATGAAGGGATCATGATAGGGCATTTTACATGAAGGGATACATGATGGGGCATATTTCTGCATGAAGGGGATCATGATGGGCATATTTCACATGAAGGGATCATGATGGGTCATATTTCTGATGAATGGGATCATGATGGGCATATTTCTCATGAAGGGGTCATGATGGGGCATTTTCTACATGAAGGGAATCATGAGGGGCAATTCAATAAAGTGGATCATGATGGGGCATATTACTCAAGAAGGGGATCATTGATCGGGCATTTCTACCTGAAGGAGATCATGATGGGGCATTTCTATATGAAGTGGATCATGATGGGGCATATTTCTGCATGAAGGGGATCATGATGGGGCATTTCTACATGAAGGGGATCATGATGGGCATATTACTACATAAAGGGGATCATGATGGGCATATTTCTACATGAAGGATGTCATGATGGGGCCATATTTATAAGAATCATGATGGGGCATATTTCTGCATGAAGGGAATCATGATGGGCACATTGCATGAAGGGGATCATGATGGGTATATTTCTACATGAAGGTGATCATGATGGGTCATATTCTGCATGAAGGGGATCATGATAGGGCATATTTCTACATGAAGGTGATCATGATAGGGCATTTTCTACATGAAGGGATCATGATGGGCATATTTCTGCATGAAGTGGATCATGATGGGTCATATTTCTGCATGAATGGGATCATGATGGGCATATTTCTACATGAAGGGGATCATGATGGGGCATTTTTCTACATGAAGGGGATCATGATGGGGCATATTTCTGCATGAAGTGGATCATGATGGGGCATATTTCTGCATGAAGGGATCATGATGGGCATTTTTACATGAAGGGATCATGATGGGGCATTTCGACATGAAAGGGATCATGACGGGGCATATTTCTGCATGAAGGGATCATGATGGTGCATTTCTACATGAAGGGGATCATAATGGGGTATATTTCTGCATGAAGGGGATCATGATGGGGCATTTCTACATGAAGGGGGTCATGATAGGGCATTTCTTCATAAAGGGGATCATGATGGGGCATATTACTACAAGAAGGAGATCATGATGGGGCATATTTCTGCATGAAGGGATCATGATGGGGCACATTGCATGAAGCGGATCATGATGGGCATATTTCTACATGAAGGGGATCATGATGGGGCATATTACTGCATGAAGGGGATCATGATAGGGCATTTCTACATGAAGGTGATCATGATAGGGCATTTCTTCATTAAGGGGATCATGATAGGGCATATTTCTGCATGAAGGGGATCATGATGGGGCATTTCTACATGAAGGGATCATGATGTAGCATATTTCTACATGAAGGGGTTCATGATGGGCATATTTCTACATGAAGGGGATCATGATAGGGCATATTTCTGCATGAAGGGGATCATGATCGGCATTTCTACCTGAAGAGATCATGATGGGGCATTTCTATATGAAGGGGATCATGATGGGGCATATTTCTGCATGAAGGGGATCATGATGGGGCATTTCTACATGAAGGGGATCATGATGTAGCATATTTCTACATGAAGGGGTTCATGATGGGCATATTTCTGCATGAAGGGGATCATGATGTAGCATATTTCTACATGAAGGGGATCATGATGGGGCATATTTCTACATGAAGGGGATCATGATGGTGCATATTTCCACATGAAGGGGATCATGATGGGGCATATTTTTACAAGAAGCGGGTCATGATGGGGCATATTTCTGCATGAAGGGAATCATGATGGGGCATTTCTAAATGAAGGGGATCATTATGGGGCATTTCTACATGAAGGGGATCATGATGGGGCATATTTCTGCATGAAGGGGATCATGATGGGGCATTTCTTCATGAAGGGATCATGATGGGGCATATAAGTACAAGAAGGGGATCATGATGGGGCATATTTCTGCATGGAGGGGATCATGATGGAGCACATTGCATGAAGGGGATCATTATGGGGCATTTCTACATGAAGGGATCATGATGGGGCATATTTCTGCATGAAGGGATCATGATGGGGCATTTCTGCATGAAGGGATCATGATGGGGCATATTACTACAGAAGGGGATCATGATGGGGCATATTTCTGCATGAAGGGGATCATGATGGGGCATTTCTACATGAAGGGATCATGATAGGGCATTTCTACATGAAGGGGATAATGATGGGCATATTTCTGCATGAAGGGGATCATGATGGGGCATATTCCTGCATGAAGCGGATCATGATGGGGCATTTTTACATGAAGGGGATCATGATGGGGCATATTTCTGCATGAAGGGGTCATGATGGGGCATTTCTACATGAAGGGGATCATGACGGGCATATTACTACAAAAAGAGGATCATGATGGGCATATTACTACAAGAAGGGATCATTATGGGGCATTTCTCCCTGAAGGAGATCGTGATGGGGCATTTCTATATGAAGGGGATCATGATGGGGCATTTTTCTGCATGAAGGGGATCATGATGGGGCATTTCTACATGAAGGGTCATGATAGGGCATATTACTACAAAAAGGGGTTCATGATGGGGCAATTACTACAAGAAGGATGTCATGATGGGCCATATTTCTGCATGAAGGGAATCATGATGGGCATATTTCTGCATGAAGGGATCATGATGGGGCACATTGCATGAAGGGGATCATGATGGGGCATATTTCTACATGAAGGTGATCATGATGGGGCATTTCTACATGAAGGGGATCATGATAGGGCATTTCGACATGAAGTTGATCATGATAGGGCATTTCTACATGAAGGGGATCATGATGGGCATATTTCTGCATGAAGGGATCATGATGGGGCATATTCTACATGAAGGGGATCATGAGGTGAATATTTCTACATGAAGGGTATCATGATGGGGCATTTCTGCATGAAGGGAATCATGATGGGGCATATTACTACAAGAAGGGGATCATAATGGGGCATATTTCTGCATGAAGGGAATCATGATAGGGCATTTCTACATGAAGGGATCATGATAGGGCATTTCTACATGAAGGGGATCATGATGGGCATTTCTACATGAAGGGGATCATGATGGAGCATATTTCTACATGAAGGGATCATGATGGTGAATATTTCTACATGAAGGGTATCATGATGGGGCATTTCTGCATGAAGGGAATCATGATGGGCATATTACTACAAGAAGGGGATCATAATGGGGCATATTTCTGCATGAAGGGAATCATGATAGGGCATTTCTACATGAAGGGGATCATGATGGGGCATATTTCTACATGAAGGGATCATGAAGGGGCATTATCTACATGAAGGGGATCATGATGGGCATATTTCTACATGAAGGGGATCATGATGGGCATATTTCTGCATGAATGGGATCATGATGGCGAATATTTCTGCATGAAGGGGATCATGATGGGGCATATTTTTACAAGAAGGGGTCATGATGGGGCATATTTCTGCATGAAGGGAATCATGATGGGGCATATTTCTGCATGAAGGGAATCATGATGGGCACATTGCATGAAGGGATCATGATGGGGTATATTTCTGCATGAATGAGATCATGATGGGGCATGTTTCTGCATGAAGGGATCATGATGGGGCATTTTTACATGAAGGGATCATGATGGGGCATTTTGACATGAAAGGGATCATGATGGGCATATTTCTGCATGAAGGGATCATGATGGTGCATTTCGACATGAAGGGGATCATGATGGGGTATATTACTACAAAAAGGGGATCATGATGGAGCATATTACTACAAGAAGGGATCATGATGAGGCATATTTCTACATGAAGGGGATCATGATGGGCATATTCTACATGAAAGGGATCATGATGGTGCATTTCTACGTGAAGGGGATCAAGATGGGCATATTTCTGCATGAAGGGGATCATGATCGGGCATTTCTACCTGAAGGAGATCATGATGGGGCATTTCTATATGAAGGGGATCATGATGGGGCATATTTCTGCATGAAGGGGATCATGATGGGGCATTTCTATATGAAGGGGATCATGATGGGCATATTTCTGCATGAAGGGGATCAAGATGAGGCATATTTCTACATGAAGGGATCAAGATGGTCATATTTCTGCATGAATGGGATCATGATGGGGCATATTTCTACATGAAGGGGATCATGATGGGACATATTTCTACATGAAGGGATCATGATGGGGCATATTTCTGCATGAAGTGGATCATGATGGGGCATATTCTGCATGAAGGGGATCATGATGGGGCATTTTTACATGAAGGGGATCATGATGGGGCATTTCGACATGAAAGGGATCATGATGGGGCATATTTCTGCATGAAGGGATCATGATGGTGCATTTCTACATGAAGGGGATCATGATGGGGTATATTACTACAAAAAGGGGATCATGATGGAGCATATTACTACATGAAGGGGATCATGATGAGGCATATTTCTGCATGAAGGGGATCATGATGGGGCACATTGCATGAAGGGGATCATGATGGGGTATATTTCTACATGAAGGGGATCATGATGGGTCATATTTCTGCATGAATGGGATCATGATGGGGCATATTTCTACATGAAGGGATCATGATGGGCATATTTCTGCATGAAGTGGATCATGATGGGTCATATTTCTGCATGAACGGGATCATGATGGGCATTTTTACATGAAGGGATCATGATGGGGCATTTCGACATGAAAGGGATCATGATGGGGCATATTTCTGCATGAAGGGGATCATGATGGTGCATTTCTACATGAAGGGATCATGATGGGGTATATTACTACAAAAAGGGGATCATGATTGAGCATATTACTACAAGAAGGGGATCATGATGAGGCATATTTCTACATGAAGGGATCATGATGGGGCATATTTCTACATGAAAGGGATCATGATGGTGCATTTCTACGTGAAGGGGATCATGATGGGGCATATTTCTACATGAAGGGGATCATGATCGGGCATTTCTACCTGAAGGAGATCATGATGGGGCATTTCTATATGAAGGGGATCATGATGGGGCATATTTCTGCATGAAGGGAATCATGATGGGGCATTTCTACATGAAGGGGTCATGATAGGGCATTTCTTCATTAAAGGGATCATGATGGGGCATATTACTACAAGAAGGAGATCATGATGGGGCATATTTCTGCATGAAGGGGATCATGATGGGGCACATTGCATGAAGCGGATCATGATGGGCATATTTCTACATGAAGGGGATCATGATGGGGCATATTACTGCATGAAGGGGATCATGATAGGGCATTTCTACATGAAGGTGATCATGATAGGGCATTTCTTCATTAAGGGGATCATGATGGTGCATATTTCTGCATGAAGGGATCATGATGGGGCATTTCTACATGAAGGGGATCATGATGTAGCATATTTCTACGTGAAGGGTTCATGATGGGGCATATTTCTACATGAAGGGGATCATGATGGGCATATTTCTGCATGAAGGGGATCATGATCGGGCATTTCTACCTGAAGGAGATCATGATGGGGCATTTCTATATGAAGGGGATCATGATGGGGCATATTTCTGCATGAAGGGGATCATGACGGGGCATTTCTACATGAAGGGGTTCATGATGTAGCATATTTCTACATGAAGGGGTTCATGATGGGGCATATTTCTACATGAAGGGGATCATGATGGTGCATATTTCCACATGAAGGGGATCATGATGGGGCATATTTTTACAAGAAGCGGGTCATGATGGGCATATTTCTGCATGAAGGGAATCATGATGGGGCATTTCTAAATGAAGGGGATCATGATGGGGCATATTTCTGCATGAAAGGGATCATGATGGGGCATTTCTAAATGAAGGGGATCATGATGGGGCATATTTCTGCATGGAGGGGATCATGATGGAGCACATTGCATGAAGGGGATCATTATGGGGCATTTCTACATGAAGGGGATCATGATGGGGCATATTTCTGCATGAAGGGGATCATGATGGGGCATTTCTGCATGAAGGGAATCATGATGGGGCATATTTCTGCATGAAGGGGATTGTAAGGTTCTGTATATCTGTTTCTGAAACTCAGTTTGTTCGTCGGCCATTTTGCTTTCTGTTTTGCTGCAGCTATCTTGCCCTCAGTTAAAATGGAGTTTTCCAGCTTGCATGTTCCCCCCTGATTCTCTCCGTTTGCTTCTTAAACAGCCACACCTGAGCAATCAGTGCTTCAGAATCTGGCCTGCAGTGAACCTGTGTTCTGACTCCTGAAGCCTTGGACTTTGTACTCCAGCCATTTCTACTGAGAAACTCTGGAGCTCTTGTGGACTCTGAACTCTGCTCTTGAAAGCCTCACGGTTGCATGGACTTGCGGTAACATAGAAGAAGATCTGAATCTGTTGTGGAGAGTGATTGCTGAGCTTAGATTACTCTGGCCTGCTGTGTCTCCTGCTTCTGTGTTTGCAACCTGTATGTTTATTTTTGCCAATTTGTATGAAGCAATACAAGACTTTCTTTTTCAACCTGTGTCTCAAGTATTTTCATCGCACCCAAGCACAAGACGCTATATGAACTGTATCACATACATTACAAGATTCTGAAGCCAAACGTTAGTGTCTGCTGGGTCTGGAAAGGCTTGTCTGCTGTACTGTGGATATCGGATGTCCGGTTGTACTTTCTGTGATAACAGTGGTTGTGACTTCTCACAACCATTCCAGGTGAGCAATTCCCTTAAGTTTTTTTTCTGCAGAGTTATCACAGGTAAACACTATTGTTTTTTTTTTTTTTTTTCCTCTTCTCTTTTGTCTGCTGAAACTCTGGATATCAGATGTCTGGTTGAAAGCTTTCTGTGATGATAGTGGTTGTGACTTCTCACAACCATTCCAGGTGAGCAGTTCCCTTAAAGTTTTTTCTTTCTTCAGTGTTGCCACAGGTGAACACTATTGTTTTTTTTTTTTCTCTCTCCTCTTCTTCCAGTATCCTGTCTTAAAAGATCTGGAAAATGGAGGCCCGCATAAAGGAACTTTGTGGAGTGACTGATAATATCCTTGCAGATTTGCAGAATATAAAGACCCGTCTTACAAATCTTCAGGACCTAAATAATCACAATTTGCAAGTGGTTGGACAGACTACTCAGGATTTGCGAGCCAGGATTGAGGTTCTGGAGGGGCAAGTCCAGGCTCCTGCCATGGCCCCGAGTTCTGGGATTCCCAAGTTGCCCCTTTTCGTTTTGGTGGTGAACGTGAAAAATTCAGGGGATTTGTTAATCAATGTAATCTTTTTTTTTCTGCACATGCTTCACAATTTCCTACTGAACGATCTAAGGTGCTTACTATAATTATGTTGCTTACCAACAAGGCTTTGATATGGCAAACCCTCTGATTGAGACTGAGGATGATTGTTTGAATCACCTTGATGACTTTATTTCAGCCATGGGGCAGGTGTTTGATGACCCCAATCGAGGTGCAACAGCTGAAGCAGCCATGTTAGCTTTGCGCCAAGGTAAGCACTCAGTAGCTGAATATGCCTTGGATTTCAGGAGATGGGCCCTTGATACCACCTGGACAATTCCGCCAAAAAATCTATTTTTCGAAAGGGGTTATCCCCACTAATTAAGGATGAACTTGCTCGTGCCGACCCTCCCACTGCGTTAGGTGACTTTATTAACTACTGCATCCGTATTGATACTCGTTTAACTGAACGCAGGCAAGAGAGATGGTTCGAGAGCAATCGTACTAACCTTTTCCTGCCTTCCTCTCCAGCTAAGGAACCTTTGAATAGGATTACACGGGAACCTGAACCTGAACCCATGCAGGTAGACTCTTTACTACGACGGGTTAGTGATGCACGCAAGGAACATCGTTTTAAGGAGAATCTATGTTTTTACTGTGGTAAGTCAGGGCACTTTATTATTAACTGTCCCAGCCGTTCTCGCAAGACTACTGCAGCACTCATTCATTGTGAGTGTTGCGAGAGGGGATCTGTCAGGTCCGAGCCTCAGGCTCCAGAGATAGCTGCCGCAACAGATCTTGATTTCTCGGACTTAAACTCCGTTACCTCTGAGGACGTTGACTGTGTAAATGCTGCCATCTTTCAAGTTTCCTCAGCGGTGTCCCAGCTGAGTTGTAAGAAAAACAATTCTCACTGTTTTCTTTCCATCAAACTCTGGGTTGACTCAGCCTGGGTGTCTAGCTCTGCCATGATCGACTCAGGTGCAAGTGGAAATTTTATGGATGTCTCCTTTGCTCTAAAACAGGGAATACGTTCAGTGAAGAAGGCTGCTCCCGTACAGATGGAAACTGTGGATGGCTCCCTGCTGACCTCTGGACCAGTGGATCAGGAAACAGAGCCTTTAAAGGTTCTTATGGGTAAAGATCATCAAGAGAAACTGTCCTTTATGCTTATCTCTTCTCCTCACTTTCCCATTATTCTAGGGCTACCATGGCTACAGGCTCAGAATCCTACCATTAACTGGGAGACCAAGGAATTACACTTCCCAGAGAAACAGATGAGTCAAAAAATTTCAGCTTGCTCTGTTCCTAAAGGAACCATGTCAGTCCCTGAATTACCAGCTGTATACCAGGACTATGTGGATTTATGTGACAAGAAGAACGCTGACCAGCTTCCTCCTCACCGTCCATATGATTGTCCAATTGAATTATTGCCTGGAGCAGAGATACCTTTTGGTAAGATCTACCCCCTGGCGGGGCCCGAGCTGAAGGCTTTAAAAGAGTACATAGACGAAAATCTAGCCAAGGGCTTCATACGCCCCTCTTCATCTCCTGCAGGGGCACCCATATTCTTTGTAAAGAAGAAAGATGGATCCCTGAGACCATGCGTAGACTATAGGGAACTTAATAAGGTTACTATTAGAAACCGTTATCCATTGCCTTTAATCCCTGAGTTATTGGAGAGAGTGCGACATGCTAAAATTTTTTCTAAACTAGATCTTCGTGGGGCCTATAACTTAGTCCGTATTAGACCTGGGGATGAATGGAAGACTGCATTCAGGTCACGCTATGGACACTTTGAATATCTGGTTATGCCTTTTGGTCTGAGTACCGCCCCAGCCACTTTCCAACACTTGGTGAATGACATCTTCAGGATCTCCTAGATACATTCGTGGTAATTTATTTGGATGATATTTTAATTTTTTCTAACTCCACAGAGGAACATCATGGACATGTGAGAATGGTCTTGGAACGTCTAAGACAAAATCATCTTTACATCAAGCTTGAAAAGTGTGAATTCCATAAGACCGAAATTCAATTTCTGGGTATGTACTGTCTACACAAGGAATTAGTATGGATGGAAGTAAAACCCAAGCCATCAATGATTGGCCAAGTCCTAGAAATGTGAAGGAGGTACAGCGCTTCATCGGGTTTGCAAACTTCTATAGACGTTTCATTAGAAATTTCTCTGAGGTAGTGTCACCTATCACCCAACTTACCCGGAAAGAGTCTAAGTTCTCCTGGACTCCCCAAGCCCAGGAAGCATTTTCCCGTCTAAAAGATAAATTTACCACTGCACCTATTCTAGTACATCCCAACCCAGAGCTTGCCTTCATAATAGAGGTGGATGCTTCAGACTGTGCCGTGGAGCCATACTCTCTCAGAGAACAGGTGAGAAGAATGTCTTGCATCCCTGTGCCTTCTTTTCCCAGCAGTTGTCTTCGGCTGAGAAGAACTACGATGTGGGCAATAGAGAGTTGTTGGCCATTATTGCCGCCTTCAAAGAATGGAGACACCTTCTGCAAGGAGCTGCACAGCAAATAGTCGTTCTGACAGATCATCGTAATCTTGAGTTTATCAGGTCGGCTAAGTGCCTGACTCCTCGCCAGGCTCGCTGGAATCTTTTCTTAAATCAATTTAATTTTATTATTTCTTATAGACCAGGATCGCGTAATGGAAAGGCTGATGCACTCTCTAGGATTTACTCAGCAGAGACACGTCCAATTACTCCTCCTAAGACTATTCTTCCTGACTCTAGATTCCTAGGAGTGATTCATCATCAAGACCTAATTAAAGACATCAAGGAAGCATACCATGCGGATTCTTTTTTGGCTCAACCCCCAAGGGACGTAAGTCTTGTCTTTAAGAATGGTGTGTGGATTCTGGGACAACGTCTGTATATACCTGAAACAGTCAGATTGAGAGTATTGCAACTCATTCATGATTCCAAAATAGCCGGGCATAGAGGAATTCTAAAGACACAGGAATTTCTTTCTCGTTTCTTTTGGTGGCCCACTTGTAGGAAGGATGTTTTGGATTATGTCACTTCATGTGAGGTTTGTGCAAGATGCAAAACACCTCGCTCTTCACCAACTGGTCTGTTACAGCCTCTTCCCACCCCGTCCCGCCCGTGGGGATCCATTTCTATGGACTTCATTGTCGAATTACCAACTTCTCAAGGGAAGAACACTATTCTAGTGGTGGTTGATCGTTTAACAAAGGCAGCTCATTTTATCCCTTGTGTCGGCTTACCCACTGCAAAACAGACATCAGATTTGATGATTAAAGATGTGTTTCGTTTACATGGAGTACCGGATGAGGTTATTTCGGATCGAGGGGTGCAATTCACTTCTAGGTTTTGGCAAAATTTCTGTGCAGCATTGGATATTAAAGTAAACCTTTCTTCTGCTTTTCATCCCCAGACTAATGGACAAACCGAACGAACCAATCAAACCCTGGAGCAGTATCTCCGCTGCTTTATCTGCCACCTACAGGATGATTGGGTGGATCTACTTCCATTGGCTGAGTTCTCTTACAACAACTCTCAGAGTGCCTCCACTAAACAGTCTCCTTTTTTCTCTAATTTAGGTTATCATCCTAATATTCTACCACGATTTCCCATAGAGACGCCTTTGCCAGCAGTGGCTGAAAGAGTCACGACTTTACAGAAGAATATGGATCTTCTAAAGGAGAATCTGGAATCGGCTCAGGAAAGGTACAAGAAGGCAGCAGATAAATTTCGTAAACCTGCACCAGTTTTTAAGGTAGGAGACCTGGTCTGGCTGTCAACCAGAAATCTTAAGTTAAGGATTCCATCATCTAAGTTGGGACATAAGTACATTGGACCCTATAAAATCAGTAAGATTATAAGTGCCGTTGCTTGTCGTCTTCAATTGCCCAGAACTATGAGAATCCACCCTGTCTTTCATGTATCCCTACTGAAGGCTGCAACACCCAATACGTTTCCTGGACGTTCTTCTCCTTGCCCTGACCCAGTGCTAGTCGATGGTCAGGAAGAATTTGTGGTGGAAAGGATTTTAGATTCCAGGTTGTATAGAAATCAGTTACAATATTTGATCAAATGGCAGGGCTACCCAGTGGAGGACAACTCATGGGAACCAGTCAATAACGTTAATGCTCCTCGCTTGCTCCGTCAGTTTCATCAGAGGTACCCACACAAGCCTGGTCTGAGGTCATCCGGAGGTTGCCCCTAAGGGGGGATAATGTAAGGTTCTGTATATCTGTTTCTGAAACTCAGTTTGTTCGTCGGCCATTTTGCTTTCTGTTTTGCTGCAGCTATCTTGCCCTCAGTTAAAATGGAGTTTTCCAGCTTGCATGTTCCCGCCCTGATTCTCTCCGTTTGCTTCTTAAACAGCCACACCTGAGCAATCAGTGCTTCAGAATCTGGCCTGCAGTGAACCTGTGTTCTGACTCCTGAAGCCTTGGACTTTGTACTCCAGCCATTTCTACTGAGAAACTCTGGAGCTCTTGTGGACTCTGAACTCTGCTCTTGAAAGCCTCACGGTTGCATGGACTTGCGGTAACATAGAAGAAGATCTGAATCTGTTGTGGAGAGTGATTGCTGAGCTTAGATTACTCTGGCCTGCTGTGTCTCCTGCTTCTGTGTTTGCAACCTGTATGTTTATTTTTGCCAATTTGTATGAAGCAATACAAGACTTTCTTTTCAACCTGTGTCTCAAGTATTTTCATCGCACCCAAGCACAAGACGCTATATGAACTGTATCACATACATTACAGGGATCATGATGGGGCATTTCTTCATGAAGGGGATCATGATGGGGCATATAAGTACAAGAAGGGGATCATGATGGGGCATATTTCTGCATGGAGGGGATCATGATGGAGCACATTGCATGAAGGGGATCATTATGGGGCATTTCTACATGAAGGGGATCATGATGGGGCATATTTCTGCATGAAGGGGATCATGATGGGGCATTTCTGCATGAAGGGAATCATGATGGGGCATATTACTACAAGAAGGGGATCATGATGGGGCATATTTCTGCATGAAGGGGATCATGATGGGGCATTTCTACATGAAGGGGATCATGATAGGGCATTTCTACATGAAGGGGATAATGATGGGGCATATTTCTGCATGAAGGGGATCAAGATGGGGCATATTCCTGCATGAAGCGGATCATGATGGGCATTTTTACATGAAGGGGATCATGATGGGCATATTTCTGCATGAAGGGGTCATGATGGGGCATTTCTACATGAAGGGGATCATGACGGGGCATATTACTACAAAAAGAGGATCATGATGGGGCATATTACTACAAGAAGAGGATCATTATGGGGCATTTCTACCTGAAGGAGATCATGATGGGGCATTTCTATATGAAGGGGATCATGATGGGGCATATTTCTGCATGAAGGGGATCATGATGGGGCATTTCTACATGAAGGGGGTCATTATAGGGCATATTACTACAAAAAGGGGTTCATGATGGGGCATATTACTACAAGAAGGAGATCATGATGGGCCATATTTCTGCATGAAGGGAATCATGATGGGGCATATTTCTGCATGAAGGGGATCATGATGGGGCACATTGCATGAAGGGGATCATGATGGGGCATATTTCTACATGAAGGGGATCATGATGGGGCATATTTCTACATGAAGGGGATCATGATAGGGCATTTCTACATGAAGTTGATCATGATAGGGCATTTCTACATGAAGGGGATCATGATGGGGCATATTTCTGCATGAAGGGGATCATAATGGGCATTTCTACATGAAGGGGATCATGATGGAGCATATTTCTACATGAAGGGGATCATGATGGTGAATATTTCTACATGAAGGGTATCATGATGGGGCATTTCTGCATGAAGGGAATCATGATGGGGCATATTACTACAAGAAGGGGATCATGATGGGCATATTTCTGCATGAAGGGAATCATGATAGGGCATTTCTACATGAAGGGGATCATGATAGGGCATTTCTACATGAAGGGGATCATGATGGGGCATATTTCTACATGAAGGGGATCATGATGGGGCATATTTCTGCATGAATGGGATCATGATGGCGAATATTTCTGCATGAAGGGGATCATGATGGGCATATTTCTGCATGAAGGGAATCATGATGGGGCATATTTCTGCATGAAAGGAATCATGATGGGGCACATTGCATGAAGGGGATCATGATGGGGTATATTTCTGCATGAATGAGATCATGATGAGGCATATTTCTGCATGAAGGGATCATGATGGGGCATTTTTACATGAAGGGGATCATGATGTGGCATTTCGACATGAAAGGGATCATGATGGGGCATATTTCTGCATGAAGGGGATCATGATGGTGCATTTCTACATGAAGGGGATCATGATGGGGTATATTACTACAAAAAGGGGATCATGATGGAGCATATTACTACAAGAAGGGGATCATGATGAGGCATATTTCTACATGAAGGGGATCATGATGGGGCATATTTCTACATGAAAGGGATCATGATGGTGCATTTCTACTGAAGGGGATCAAGATGGGGCATTTCTACCTGAAGGAGATCATGATGGGCATTTCTATATGAAGGGGATCATGATGGGGCATATTTCTGCATGAAGGGGATCAGGATGGGCATTTCTATATGAAGTGGGTCATGATAGGGCATATTACTACAAAAAGGGTTCATGATGGGGCATATTACTACAAGAAGGAGATCATGATGGGGCATATTTCTGCATGAAGGGGATCATGATGGGGCACATTGCATGAAGGGGATCATGATGGGGCATATTTCTACATGAAGGGGATCATAAAGGGGCATTTTTTCCCCATGAAGGGGATCTAGGGGGCCTTTTTCTACATGAAGGGTTCATGAGGGGCATATTTTCATAAAAGGGATCATGATGGGGCTTTTTCTACTTTAAGGGAAATAAAGAGGGGCATATTTCTCATGGGGGGGATCATGATGGGGCATTTTTCAAACATGGGGGGTTTTCATGGGGGGCATTTTTTCATAAAGGGGATCATGATGGGGCATATTTTTAATAAAGGGGGAAATCATAATGGGGCATTTTCACAGGGAAGGGGATCATTGGGGAAATTTCTCATGAAGGGGATCATTTGGGGCATATTCTCATAAAAGGGATCAAAGGGGGCATATTTCTACATGGGGGGATCATGATGGGGTATTTCAAAAAAAGGGGATCATGATGGGGCAATTTCTCATAAAAGGGATCATTGGGGCAAAATTTCACATGAAGGGATCATGAGGGGCTTTTTTTCTCATAAAGGGGGATCATGAGGGGGAATTTTTCTCATGAAGGATCATGAGGGGGTTTTTTTCTAAAAGGGGATAAAAAAATGGGGATATTTCACATAAAGGGGGATCTGATGGGGCATATTTCACATGAAGGGGTTTCTGAGGGGGCCATTTTCTCATAAAGGGGGATCAGGGGGGGGCCTTTTTTCTCATGAAGGGGATCTTGAGGGGGAATTTCTCATAAAAGGGGATCATGAGGGGAAAATTTCTAAAGGGAAGGGGATCATGGGGGGCAATTTTAAAAGAAGGGGATCATAGGGGGAAATTTTCATAAAAGGGGAAATCAGGGGGGGGCATTTTTTCATGGGGGGCGAGGGCATTTTTCAAAAATAAAGGGGGATATGAGGGGCATTTTCTCAGAAGGGGAATATGGGATTTTCTACATAAAGGGGATCTGTTTGGGCCATATTTCTACTTGAAGGGGATCTGATGGGGAAATTTTTCGGCATAAAGGGGGGATTTTTAGGGGGTATTCCAAAAAAGGGGGGTCATGGGGGGGTTTTTTCTCATAAGGGGGATCGGGGGGGGGAATTTTTTATTTTAAAAGGGATCATAAAGGGGCATTTTTTTCATAAAGGGGGAAACGGGGGGGGGTTTTTCTACGAAGGGGATTGAGGGGGATTTTTCACAAAGGGGGTTTAAAATGGGGCAATTTTCATAAAGGGGGTTTGGGGGGGCATATTTTACAAAAGGGATAAAGATGGGGTTTCTCATGGGGGGGATCATGGGGGGATTTTTTTAAAAAAGGGGGATCGGGGGGAAATTTTTCCATAAAGGGGGATCATAGGGGCAATTTCTTAAAAGGGTTCATGTGGGGATTTTCCCAAAAGGGGGGATCAGAGGGGGAATTTCTAAAATTAAAGGGATCTTTTTGGGATATTCTCAAAGGGGGAACTTTTGGGGGGAAAAAATTTTCATAAAGGGGTCATGAGGGGGATTTTTACTAAAGGGGAAAAATGAGGGGATTTTCTAAAAAAAGGGGGTCATGATGGGGAAATTTTTCTCATAAAGGGGGGACCCATAAGGGGGAAAATTTTTCTAAAAAAAAAGGGGATCATGGGGGGAAATTTTCCTAATGGGGGAAAAAAAGGGGGGGCAATTTTTCAAAAGGGGGATCATAAGGGGGAAATTTTTCTCATAAGGGACTGAGGGGGTTTTTTCTCTAAGGGGGATCATGATGGGCATTTCTACTAAAGGGGGATATAAAGGGGGTTTTTTACAATTGAGGGGTTTTTAAAAATATGGGGAAAATTTTTTCTTGGGGGGGATCATGGGGGTTTTCACATGAAGGGGACGGGGGAAAAATTTTTTCTAAAAAAGGGGGGGACATGAGGGGGTTTTTTCTCTTTAAGGGGATCATAAAGGGGCATTTCTACATAAGGGTTA
>JARQOD010007212.1:0-39926 GCA_033576555.1 Oophaga sylvatica | reverse complement strand
GTGTCTGACAGAGGAGTCCAGTTTGTTTCCAGATTTTGGAGGACTTTTTGTTCTAAACTGGGTGTTCAATTGTCTTTCTCCTTGGCATTTCATCCTCAGACCAATGGTCAAACTGAGAGAACAAACCAGACATTGGAGACTTATCTAAGATGCTTTGTGTCTGCTGATCAGGATGACTGGGTCTCTCTTTTGCCTTTGGCTGAGTTTGCTCTTAATAATAGGGCTAGCTCTGCCACTTTGATGTCTCCGTTTTTCTGTAATTCTGGGTTTCACCCTCGATTTTCTTCAGGACAGACGGAGGCTTCTGTCTGTCCAGGTGTTGACTCTGTTGTTGAGCGTATGCAGCAGATTTGGGACCAGGTAGTGGAGAGGTTGTCCCTCTCTCAGGAGAAGGCCCAGCGGTTTGCTAACCGGCATAGGACTGATGGTCCTCGGTTTAAAGTGGGGGACTTGGTCTGGTTGTCCTCAAAGAATATTCCTATGAGAGTAGCATCTCCTAAATTTAAGCCTAGGTTCATTGGACCTTATAAGATCATGGAGATTATTAATCCTGTTTCTTTTCGTTTGCTTCTTCCAGGGACATTTAAGATCCATAACGTGTTCCACAGGTCCTTGTTGAAGAGGTTTGTTGAGCCAGTGGTTCCTGCTGCTGTGCCTCCTGGCCCTGTTTTGGTTGAGGGCAATCTGGAGTATGTGGTTGAGAAAATATTGGATTCTCGTTTTTCTAGACGAAGACTCCAGTATTTGGTTAAATGGAGAGGTTATGGTCAGGAAGACAATTCTTGGGTGTTTGCTTCGGACATCCATGCTAGGAGACTTATCCGTGCGTATCATAGAGCTCATCCTGACCGACCTGGTTGCTCAGGTGGGGGTTCGGTGACCCCTCCTCAAGGGGGGTACTGTTGTGAATGGGTTTGAGATGAGTTCTGAGCAGAGGCTCCCTCTGGTGGTTACAAGCGGTACTAGTGAGGATTGTGAGGACTGGGAATCAGGTGTTACTGATTGGTCTTATGTAAGGGAGTCATTTTCCCATCAGGGTTGCCGGTGATCAATTGTTCTGGTCTGAATCCTTCTTTCCAGTTTCCCTTGTAGCCTGCTGTGTCGTGTCTGCATCTCCTGCTATCAGATAAGACAATTTCTTATTTTGTGTTTTTGCTATATTTTTGCATTTTGTCCTGCACTTTTGTGGGGGCCTTCAGGGTCCCCTCCGGGGGCTTTTGCCCTCTCAGTTTAGTCCAGCCACTGTGTTTTGTACTTTTGCTTTTTCCAGTTTTTTTTCAGTGGCTGCTGTTTTGATTTTTTTACACCAGAGAACTAATTTAGGTGGTAGAGGTCGTGTGATCTCAGGTGATTTTGAAATTAGTAGAGTTGGTGTTTTTTCAGGGTTTTCTGAGATTGCAGTAAGTACCCTTCCTATCCTTTTCTATTTAGATAGTTTGGGCCCCAGCATTTGCTCATACTATTTTCTTTCTGTGTCAGTATTTCCTCTTGTCTAACCGCCATTACATGTTTGGGGGCTTTCTATTATCTTTGGGGTTCTGCTCCGGGGCAGATAGCTTTCCTATTTCTATCTTTAGGTGTAGTTAGTTTCTCAGGCTGTGACGAGGCATCTAGGACCAACGTAGTAACGCTCCACGGCTGCCTCTAGTTGCGGTGGTTAGTCAGGGTACTGCAATCTCATAGATTCCAACTGCTCTGGTGTATTTCATTTTTTACCTGCACTCCTCAGCTACCGTAACATAACATACATCTGCTGGTAGTGCCAAAAGCCCAATAGTACCTAAGGCAGGAGGTGTCGAGCCTGCGTCATCGTCTGGCTCCAGAAGGCCTGGAAGGCTCCCTTTTCTGGGAGTAGGTAAACCGCTTTTAAAGCCGGAGCATCAGGAACAGGTTTTGGCTTACATTGCCGAAACAGCCTCCAGCTCTATCACCTCCTCTTCTGAAGTTTCAAAAAATACAAGCACTGAGTCGTCAGTGCAGGCTCCTGGTCAGGAACAACACCTTTCCTTGTGTCCTTACCCCCACCAAAAGCGAAGGATGCGGCAGGCCACACTTCAGATAACTCCATGGAGCTCTTTTCACATACCATGCCTGAGTTATCAAGTCAAATCCTGAATTCCCTAGTCCAAGATGAAACTGACATGGAGTGCACGGATGCACAGCCACTGCTATCTGATTCTGCTGGTACATTCACCCAGAGCACTACAGTCATGGCCAAAAGTTTTGAGAATGACACAAAAATTATATTTTCACATGATCTGCTGCCCTCTGTTTTTTATGTGTGTTTGATAGATGTTTTTATCACAGACAGAAATATAATTGCAAACATATGAGTAACAAAAGCTTATATTGACAGTTAGAATGAGTTAATGCAGCAAGTCAATATTTGCAGTGTTGACCCTTCTTCTTCAGGACCTCTGCAATTCTCCCTGGCATGCTCTCAATCAACTTCTGGACCAAATCCTGACTGATAGCAGTCCATTCTTGCACAATCAATGCTTTCATTTTGTCAGAATTTTTAGGTTTTTGTTTGTCCACCCATCTCTTGATGATTGACCACAAGTTCTCAATGGGATTAAGATCTGGGGAGTTTCCAGGCCATGGACCCAAAATCTCTATGTTTTGTTCCCTGAGCCATTTAGCTATCACCTTTGCTTTATTGCAAGGTGCTCCATCATGCTGGAAAAGGCATTGTTGATCGCTAAACTGCTCTTGGAGGGTTGGGAGAAGTTGCTCTTGGAGGACATTCTGGTACCATTCTTTATTCATGGCTGTGTTTTTAGGCAAGACTGTGAGAGAGCTGATTCCTTTGGCTGAGAAGCAACCCCACACATGAATGGTTTCAGGATGCTTAACAGTTGGCATGAGACAAGACTGGTGGTAGCGATCACCTTGTCTTCTCCGAATGAGGCGTTTTCCTGATGTCCCAAACAATCGAAAAGGGGATTCATCAGAGGAAATAACTTTACCCCAGTCCTCAGCAGTCCACTGCCTGTACCTTTTGCAGAATATCAGTCTGTCCATGATGTTTTTTCTGGAGAGAAGTGGCTTCTTTGCAGCCCTCCTTGAGACCAGGCCTTGCTCCAAAAGTCTCCGCCTCACAGTGCGTGCAGATGCACTCACACCTGCCTGCTGCCATTCCTGAGCAAGCTCTGCACTGCTGGTAGCCCGATACTGCAGCTGAAACACTATTAAGAGACGGTCCTGGCGCTTGCTGGTCTTTCTTGGGCGCCCTGGAGCCTTTTTGGCAACAATGGAACCTCTCTCCTTGAAGTTCTTGATGATGCGATAGATTGTTGACTGAGGTGCAATCTTTCTAGCTGCGATACTCTTCCCTGTTAGGTCATTTTTGTGCATTGCAATGATGACTGCACGTGTTTCTTTAGAGATAACCATGGTTAACAGTAGAGAAACAATGATGCCAAGCACCAGCCTCCTTTCAAAGTGTCCAGTGGTGTCATTCTTACTTAATCATGACAGATTGATCTCCAGCCATGTCCTCATCAACACTCACATCTGTGTTAATTAGTGTTGAGCGATATTGCTCGATATCTAAAAATATCGTATCGAAATTGTATCGCCGATAGCACTAAATATCGTCGATATCCGATTTCGATAGCGGAAGTCCCATGTAAGTCTATGGGAACAAAATATCGCAACAAAAAAAACCCTTTCTTACGTTGTAAACACAAAATATACACACATAGAATACATATATATATATATATATACATGTCATTGTGACATATATATACATATATTTATAGTTTATACACTTCTACATAGTAAAATAGACTCTGATTCAATTGCCGGGTAAAGCCGTGACATACCCCATAGAAGTCGACGGGCTCGGTGCCGAGTACCCCCAAAACCTCTGGCTCTGTGCGACTCAACTTAGGCGTCACGAACAGGATTCTGTAGCTCGCTATAAACAAGTCCTGTGTGCCTGAATTGAACTGGTTTTGTGCTTGAGAATTGCTAAAATCATCAGAGAATGTATTTGCCATTTTTCAGCCATATCTGCGTCACGACGAGGCACTGGTGAAGAAGAAGGGCGTGCTCTTCGTGGGTGTCACTCAGTGGCGGGCAAACGATGGCCGACCACTGTAAATGGTACTGCAATGTAACATCGTGCCCCACAGCTCTTCAGTTCCGCCTCCTCATCCTCCTCAGTGTGCGGAAACTAACACGAAGGTCCCACCTCCCTACAAAAGAGGGCCCTCTCCAGATGCTAATGACACATGTGACTTGGCAGAGATGGCTAATGGACACGAGCAGAAGTGTGAAGGGATGGAGCAGTCAGAGCTCTCCCCCCACGGAAGCGACCCGATCGCCATGGAAACACCGTTGGGCACCCGGCCTGGAAACCCTCCTACGCTGCAAGAAGCGGCGGATACCCTAAGAGGCCTGGCCCGGCACCGGGAGGAGGTCGCCAGGATGGAAGCGAGCTGGCGTGCCCTAAAACTAAACTTGGAGCGGCGCCAATCCCTCTTACCTGAAGTGTCTGTACCGGAAGGTGAGGCACCCGTTCTAGTAGAGGAGTCCTTGCAATGTGATCCGGTTGACGTTGTCGCAGTGGAGGCACCCGTTCCTGCAAAAACCGCAGCACCATCAGCACTCCAGATCCCGCTGTCTGCCCCCATCGCTGAGACAGAAGAAGCGACACCCGTCCTCATGGAGGAGGCCGCGCAGGCACCAGAGCACTACCTGCCTGTACCGGAGCCCCGACTGTCATCTGTTCCAGAGCCGGCTGCTTCCTCCGCAGGTGAGCGCCGCCAGGACTGGGGGGCGCCAGGAGAGCTGCCGCAAACCGGACACTGTAAGCTGCAGTGGAGTGGTGGAGACATGGAGGAGAATTACAACCGGCGTCAGGAGGAAGTGTGGAGACGTTGGGAGCGGGAAGCAGAGCGACAAAGGGAGCAGCGAGAATCCCAAAAACTTCGGCAACGTAACCTGGAGAAGGACCGGGCAGATAAGGACCGGATGAGAAAGGATAAAGGAACCCTGTGTGAGCCACGGCGTAAGGGTGCAGTACGGAGCTTTAAATTGAAAGGTGGTTGGGGCTTCATCAAGGAGCCTGGACTTTATTTAGAAGTTTTTGTGAACCGGCGGGATGTGGAGGCTCACCTCCCAGAAGGACACCCGGGGAGGGACCTGTTGCCAGGAGACTTGGTGACTTACACCCGACACTGGGGTTACAATGGATGGTACGCCCTAAATGTTACCAGGTGCGACCCCTACTCCCCAGTGTGTCAGGAACCTGTGAGACCCTCGGAGCCTTCAGCCTCCCACATCCAGGCCTCTGCAAAAGTGCCCACCCCACGCCGTAAATCTCCCAAGCCTCCCTCAGTGGTCTCCTCAGCAGCCCCAGCTATGGACATAAGTATAGCTGGCCCGTACCCGGCGCCTGTTAGGCCCCCTGGGGTTCGTTCAGTCCGTGACATAGGGCTCCAGACCCAGAGGGAGATGAAAGAGGTGGCCACACAGACCCAGATAGCGGGTCACGACTTGACTGTACAGGCCACACGACGTCATCAGGTCCTGGTGGTCCTTGGTGCCTCGGATGTTTGGCAAGCATCAGAAGAGTACCAGGTGGTACCTGGAACACCCTGCCAAAGAATTATAAATAACCCAGACAGGGTCCCTGTATGTAAATAGTTAAATTGTTTATGTACCCGGACGAGTGAATGTTAATAAAAAAGTTTTTTAATTTAATAAAAAAAAAAAACACACAGTTTTCATTACTTTTATTACAGTCTCATCCTGCGACGCCATCGATCTCCTGTAAAAAAATGAAACAAAAAAAAAGAATACCACCTGACCGATGCAGTCCATAGTAACGAGTGTCCCACGACGATCCTGCTCAGCTACATCAGAATCCCAGCGCAGCACAGCTGATTACCTGCTTCCCCGGCGGTGACGTCATCGGACTGGTTTACGGCCGGCATTACCCTGCAGTCACTGCAGTTATCGCGAAAAACTGCATGTGACCGCCAGGGAGAAGATAATGGCGGCCATCAAGCAGTCCAGGACGTGACCGCCGGAGATCTTCTGCCAGGTAAGTGCCGCTGACTCCTGACAGACCCGACCGACGGACACTCACAGTGACAGTGACAAATCCGATTACGGTATTCGATAAGACGAAAATATCGAAACGAATTATCGAAAGGCCGATAGAGCTAATATTGGCCGATAGCCGATATTTGCATTATCGTATCGCTCAACACTAGTGTTAATGGAGCAATCACTGAAAAGAGGTTAGCCTGTCCTTTTAAGGCAGGGCTGCAATGATGTTGAAATGTGTTTTGGGGGATAAAGTTAATTTTCTAGCCAAATATTGACTTTGCAAGTAATTGCTGTTAAGCTGATCACTCTTTGTAACATTCTGGAGTATATGCAAATTGCCATTAGAAAAAGTGAAGCAGTAGACTTTGTAAAAATTAATATTTGTGTCATTTCTGTCAAACTTTTGGCCATGACTGTACATTGCCCTTGCAGTCTACTGAGCCAGAATCTGACCCTGATGAAACTCAGGTGCCTCTTCCTGCATACTCCAACACCTTACACGGTGCCACAGAGGAAGGTGCAGATGAAATTGAAGAGGAGGTGATGGATGACCCAGTTGTTGACCAGGATTGGCATCCATTGGGGGAAGAGGGTGCCGCTGGCAATAGCTCAGAAGAGGAGGAGGATCCGTGGCAGGAATCGACATCGCTGCTGTGGTTATCTGGCAGGCCCGTAGCAGTCCAAAAACGTGTTAAAAAAGCAGAAAGAGTTGCAGGACAGCTTAGCCAGAAGGTCAAATTAGCACAGCGTGCAAGCCCTGAAAATTTATCCCATAGTAGGAAGAGTGCAGTGTGGCACTTTTTTTACCAAAATCCTATTGATGAGGCAAAGGTTATCTGTAAGACGTGCGGAAGGACCGTTAGCCGAGGAGGGAAAAATCTCCGAAAATTGAATACCAGTTGCATGCTTAGACATTTAAAGACCATGCACTTACAAGCATGGACGGACTACAAAACCTCAATGGCTTTGAACGCCTACATTGCCAAACTGATCTCATTAGAGATGATGCCCTTCCATTTGGTTGAAAATGCAGCATTCCGAGAGCTCATAGCCTACCCTGTCCCACACTATGACCTACCCAGTCGACACTTCTTTTCTAGAAAAGCCATCCCTGCCCTCCACCTGCATGTGAAAGACCACATTGTCCATGCACTCAAACAATCGGTGAGTGGAAAGGTGCACCTCACAACAGATGCATGGGCCAGTAGGCATGGCCAGGGCCATTAGATGTCCATCACTGCGCACTGGGTTAATGTGGTGGATGCAGGGTCCACAGGGTACAGCGGCAGTAGGACAGTGCTGCCTAGCACACGGTATAGGCAACAGTTGGCTGTAGGCATTCGACCCTCCTGCTCCACCAGAAGCAAAATCTCGTCAACAGAGCGCAGTCGCAGGAGCACTCCATCCACAGCTGCCAGTGTTGCACACAAGGTGTCCCACTATCGAACAGCTAGTGGTAAGCGTCAGCAGGCTGTTTTAAAGATTATGTCTTTAGGCGACAACCAACACACCGCGGAGGTACTGGCCGACTACTTGCAGCGAGAAACTGAGACATGGCTGGGCAGTCTACATCTTGAGCCAGGCAAGGTAGTCAGTGATAACGGACGTAATTTTGTGGCGGCCATAGCCCTAGCAAAGCTCAGACACATATCTTGCCTGGCTCACACCTTGAACCTTGTGGTGCAGTGCTTCATAAACAATTATCCGGAGTTTCCAGCCCTGCTCCATAAGGTGCGAAGACTGTGCTCGCTCATCCGTCGCTCGCCCGTAGACTCCAGTCGTATGCAGATGCTGCAGCGACCGCTCCACCTCCCAAAGCACCGCCTAATTATAGACGTTGCAACAAGATGGAACTCCACCATGCACATGGTTGAGAGGCTGTGCAAACAGAGGCAGGCTGTAATGCATTTGGGGGAGGATCCACGGGCAGGCAGTTTGAGGGGGACGGACATGGAGTTGTCTGGTGTGCAGAGGTCAAAGCTGAAAGACCTCTGTAAAGTCCTTTAGTGTTTTGAGGAATGCACACGGCTGGTAAGCGCAGACGACGCCATCATAAGCATGAGCATGCCACTTATGCATCTGCTCATGCAAACTTTGACGCACATTAAGGATCAGGCATCTGCAGCGCAGGAGGGAAGCCTTCATGACATTCAGGCTTTGTCTGCTCAGGGAACTGTCCTGGATGAGGTGGAGGAAGAAGAGGAAGAGGAAGAGGATGAGGCTGAGGGGGATAATTATTTTGGGGAGGATGATGCTTCTCAGGGTGCAAGAGAAAATGTTGGCTTGCCAATGTCAGGTACAGGGTTTGTGTGTGAATGGAGGGATGTGGATTTGGCAGAAAGTGCTCCTCCACCCCCCACTGGCAGTGCATCGTTGACACCTGGAGCATTGGCCCACATGTGTTATTAAGTCTTGCGGATCCTAAAAATGGACCCCCGCATTGCCAAAATTATGAAGGATGACTGGTTGGCCAGCATCCTCGATCCACGCTATAAAGTCAAATTACAGAACATCATGCCACAGGAGAACCTAGAGCTAATATTGGCAAACAAGCAAGCAACTCTGGTAAACCGTTTGTTAGAGGCATTCCCAGCATACAGCAGCGGTGCAGGTTCTACCACGAGCCGTACTGGGCCAAATGGAAGAGGTGTTCGTGGTGCACACAGCCGAAGTGCCGTTGGAGATGGGTTTCATGACCATGTTGTGGCCTGATTTCTCGAGTAATGCTCACACGACTGGTAATACTGAATCGATTGCAACAGACAGGAGTCAGCAGTTGTCAACTATGGTTCAAAATTACCTCTCCTCCCCTATCAATGTTCTCCCTCACAGTTCATTCCCCTTTGACTACTGGGCCTGTATACTGGACACCTGGCCTGAATTGGCACAATATTCCTTACAGAAGCTCGCTTGCCCTGCTGGTAGTGTGCTATCAGAAAGTGTCTACAGTGCTGCAGGATCAATCCTGACAGAAAGAAGGACCCGGCTGTCGACCCAAAATGTAGATGATATCACCTTCATTAAAATGAACCATGCCTGGGTTTCAAAGGATTTTGTACCACCTTCCCCTTATGACACATAGGTTGCCAGCAAAATGGCTCGCTTTGTCCTCCTCTTCCTCTGACTTCTCCAATTCCTCCATTTGCAGCTGCTGAACGTCCAGCCTACACCTCAACATATGCCACTTTTTCCACCTCCCTAACTGGGCTGTCCCCACCAGCGCCGACTTGCCAGGGCACTGAGCAGGTAGGGGGCCACTCGCCATCAGAGACACCGGTATACTACGAGGGGCCCTGTGCGATTTCCCGGCACCCACCAGTGTGCCTCCACTGCTTGCTCAGAGCCCCAGCATTTGCAATACTTACCTCTCCCTGCTCCACCGCTGTGACGTCTTCCGTGTTTCCTGACAGTGACATTCAGGTTAGAGAGCGCGATGATGTCACGTCTGTGCGCCCTCTGCCTGAACAGTCACAGTGCAGAGAGCTGGAAGATGGCGATGCTGAGGAGTCCAGAGTAACGCAGTGCCTAGCGAGGAGAGGTATTTCATTTTTTTAATGGTTGGAGCAATATATGGGGAGCATTATACACTGGAGAATTATATATGGGGCCCATCATACACTTGAGTATCATAGATAGGGCCCATTATACACTGGAGTATCATCCATGGGGCACATCATATACTGGAGCATCATATGGGGACCATTATATATGGTGCATCATATGGGGCACATTATATATGGAGCATCACATGGAGACCATTTGTAAGGTTCTTTGTCTCTGTTGACATGTTCCTTGAAACTCAGTTTTTCATAGGCCATTTTGCTTTCTGTCTTTCTGCAGCTCTTGCCCTCAGTTAATATGGAGTTTCCAGTTTTCATGTTCCCGCCCTGATTCTTCCCTCTTGCTTCTAAAGCAGCCTCAGCTGAACAATCAGTGCTCCTGAATCAAGCCTCAGTCAGTCTGTGACCTGACTCCTGGAAGCCTTGGACTTGTACTCCAGCTATTCCCTACTGAGGAACTTTGGAACACTTTTGGACTCTGGAAACCTGCTGTTTGGTGAATCCATGTTTGCAGAGGAATTACGGTACAGAGAAGAGATCCTGAACCTGCTTTGGAGATTTATTGTAGTGCTTGAAGTTACTCTGGCCTGCTGTGTCTCCTGTCGCTGTTCCTGCAAACTGTGTGAACTTTTCAGCATGCTTGTATGAAGTAATACAAGTCATTTCATATCAACCTATGTCTCCTGTGTTTTCCTCGCACCCAAGCACAAGACGCTATAGGAACTGTACACTATACATGACAAGATTCAGGAGCCAATGTTTAGTGTCTGCTGGGTCTGGGAAAGCCGTGTCTGCTGTGACTGTGGATATCAGATGTCCGTTTAATACCTTATGTGATGACAGTGGTTGTGACTTCTCACAACCATTCCAGGTGAGCGCATTCCCTTAAAATTTTACTCTGGAGTGTTACCACAGGTAAACACTATTGTTTTTTTTTTTTTTTTTCCTTTCCTCTTCCAGCACTTCTGCCTTAAAAGATCTGGAAGATGGAGGCCCGCATAAAGGAACTTTGCGGAGTGACTGATACAATCCTTTCAGATGTACAGACTTTAAAAACCCGTTTTGCAATCCTACAGGACCTCACTAATCATAATTTGCAAGTGTTTGGACAGACTACCCAGGAATTGCGAGCCAGGATTGAGGCTCTAGAGGAACGAGCCCAGGCTCCTGCCATAACCCCGAGTTCTGGGATCCCCAAATTACCTCCTTTTCGTTTTGGCGGTGAACGTGAGAAATTCAGGGGATTTATTAATCAATGCAATTTATTTTTCTCTGCACGTGCTTCACAATTTCCGACTGAACGATCCAAAGTGCTTACTATAATCATGTTGCTTACCAATAAGGCTTTGATGTGGGCAAACCCTCTGATTGAGACTGAGGATGATTGTTTGAATCACCTTGATGCTTTTATTTCAGCCATGGGGCAGGTGTTTGATGACCCCAATCGAGGTGCAACAGCTGAAGCAGCCATGTTAACTTTGCGCCAAGGTAAGCGTTCAGTAGCCGAATATGCCCTGGATTTCAGGAGATGGGCTCTTGATACCACTTGGGACACTTCCGCTAAAAAATCTATTTTTCGGAAAGGGTTGTCTCCACTGATTAAGGATGAACTTGCTCGTGCCGACCCTCCCACTGCGTTAGGTGACTTTATTAACTATTGTATCCGTATTGATGCTCGTCTGACTGAACGCAGACAAGAGAGATGGTTCGAAAATAATCGCACTAACCTTTTACTACCTCCCTCCTCAGCTAAGGAACCTTTGAGTAGGATCACAAGGGAACCAGAACCTGAACCCATGCAGGTGGACTCTTTACAAAGACGGGTTAGTGATGCACGCAAAGAACATCGTATAAAGGAAAATCTATGTTTCTACTGTGGTAAGTCAGGGCACTTCATTATAAACTGCCCCAGCCGTTCTCGTAAGACTACTGCAGCAGTCATTCACTGTGAGTGTTGCGAGAGGAGCTCTGTCATGTCCGAGCCTCAGGCTCCAGAGAGATCTGCTGCAAGAGATCTTGATTTCTCGGACTTAAACTCTGTTAGTTCTGGGGACGATGACGGTATAAACGCTGCAATTTTTCAAGTTTTCTCAGCGGTGTCCCAGCTGAGTTGTAAAAGAAACAATTCTCATTGCTTCCTTTCCATCAAACTCTGGGTTGACTCAGTCTGGGTGTCTAGCTCTGCTATGATCGACTCAGGAGCAAGTGGAAATTTCATGGATATCTCCTTTGCTCTGAAACAGGGGATACGTTCAGTGAAGAAGGCTACTCCAGTACAGATGGAGACTGTGGATGGCTCTCTACTGACTTCTGGACCAGTGGATCAAGAAACAGAGCCTTTGAGGGTCCTTATGGGCAAAGATCATCAGGAGAAAATGTCTTTTTTGCTTATCTCTTCTCCCCACTTTCCCATTATTCTAGGGCTACCATGGCTGCAGGCGCAGAATCCTACGATTAACTGGGAGACCAAGGAATTACACTTTCCGGAGAAACAGATGAGTCAAGGAGTTTCAGCTTGCTCTGTTCCTAAAGGAACCATGTCAGTCCCTGAACTACCAGCTGTATACCAGGACTATGTGGATTTATGTGACAAGAAGAACGCTGATCAGCTTCCTCCTCACCGTCCATATGATGTCCAATTGAATTATTGCCTGGAGCCGAGATACCTTTTGGTAAGATCTACCCCCTAGCGGGGCCCGAGCTAAAAGCTTTGAAGGATTATATAGACGAAAATTTAGCCAAGGGCTTCATACGCCCCTCTTCATCTCCCGCAGGTGCACCCATCTTCTTTGTGAAGAAGAAAGATGGATCTCTGAGACCCTGAATAGACTATAGGGAACTCAATAAGGTTACTATTAGAAACCGTTATCCATTGCCTTTAATCCCTGAGTTGTTGGAGAGAGTGCAGCATGCCAAAATTTTCTCTAAATTGGATCTCCGTGGGGCCTATAACTTGGTCCATATTAGACCTGGGGATGAATGGAAGACTGCTTTCAGGTCACGCTATGGACACTTTGAATATCTAGTTATGCCTTTTGGTCTGAGTACCGCCCCAGCCACTTTCCAACACTTCGTGAATGATATCTTCAGGGATCTCCTAGATACATTTGTGGTGATTTATCTGGATGATATTCTAATTTTTTCTAACTCCACAGAGGAACATCATGGACATGTGAGAATGGTCTTAGAACGCCTAAGACAAAACCATCTCTACATCAAACTTGAAAAATGTGAATTCCATAGGACCGAAATTCAATTTCTGGGGTATGTACTATCTACGCAAGGGATTAGTATGGATGAAGCAAGACGCAAGCCATCAAGGATTGGCCAATTCCTAGAAATGTGAAGGAGGTGCAGTGTTTCATCGGGTTTGCCAACTTCTATAGACGTTTCATTAAGAATTTTTCGGAGGTAGTGTCACCTATCACCCAACTTACCCGGAAACAGTCTAGGTTCTCCTGGACCCCGCAAGCTCAGGAAGCATTTTCCTGTTTAAAGGATAAATTTACCACCGCACCTATCTTAGTACATCCCAACCCCGAGCTTGCCTTCATAATAGAGGTGGATGCTTCAGACTGTGCCGTTGGAGCTATACTCTCTCAGAGAACAGGTGAGAAGAATGTCTTGCATCCCTGTGCCTTCTTTTCCCAGCAGTTGTCTTCGGCTGAGAGGAACTACGATGTGGGCAATAGAGAATTGTTGGCCATTATTGCCGCCTTCAAGGAATGGAGACACCTTCTTCAGGGAGCTGCACAGCAAATAGTCGTCCTGACAGACCATCGTAACCTTGAATTTATCAGGTCGGCTAAGTGCCTGACTCCTCGCCAGGCTCTCTGGAATCTTTTCCTAAACCAATTTAATTTTGTCATTTCTTATAGACCAGGATCGCGCAATGGAAAGGCTGATGCACTCTCTAGGATTCATTCAGCAGAGACACGTCCACTTACTCCTCCTAAGACTATTCTTCCTGACTCTAGATTCCTGGGAGTGATTCATAATCAAGACCTACTTAAGGACATCAAGGAAGCATACCATGCGGATTCTTTGTTGGCTCAACCCCAAGGGACGTAAGTCTTGTCTTTAAGAATGGTGTGTGGATTCAGGGACAACGTCTGTATATACCTGAAACAGTCAGATTGAGAGTATTGCAACTCATCCACGATTCCAAGATAGCCGGGCATAGGGGAATTCTAAAGACACAAGAATTTCTTTCTCGTTTCTTTTGGTGGCCCACTTACAGGAAAGATGTCTTAAACTATGTCACTTCATGTGAAGTCTGTGCAAGATGCAAAACACCTCGCTCCTCACCAACGGGTCTGTTGCAACCTCTTCCCACCCGTCCGCCCGTGGGGATCCATTTCTATGGACTTCATTGTGGAGTTACCAACCTCTCAAGGAAGAACACCATTCTAGTGTGGTTGACCGTCTAACAAAGCAGCTCATTTTATCCTTGTGTCGGCTTACCACTGCAAAACGACTTATTATTATATTATTAAATTTATTTCTATAGCACCATGATTCCATGGTCTGTACATGAAAGGTTACATACAAATACAGGTATCACTTACAGTAAACAAATAACATGACAACTGATACAGGGGGAAGCCCTGCCCTTTCGGCTTACATTTACAGATTGTGAGGCAGGAGACAGTAGTCAGGGGTTGCAGCAGTTCCGTGTGGTTGAGCAATAACTCGTAGTGGTGAGAGCAGCAGGTCATTGCAGCTGTAGGTTACATTACAGGATTGTGAGCAGAGACAGTAGTCGGGGTTGCAGCAGTTCCGTTGTTGAGGCATATCTCCGGTGTGGTGAGGAGACAGCGGATCATTGCAGCTGTAAGCTTCCCTGAAGAATGGGTTTCAGGTTCCGTCGAAGGATTGAATGATTTGATAGCGGATGTGTTGGGGCAAAGAATTCAGAGGATGGGATATTCGGGAGAAGTCTTGAGGCGTGGTGAGGAGCGAATAGTGTGGAGAGAGAGATGTCTGGAGATCGAATTACGTGAGAAGATATCGGAGTTGTTCAGATTTACGGGCTTAGCAATTAAGAACTGATACGTGAGGGAGGGACCAGTAGGATTGCAGAGAAACGGGAGTATTAGTCGTGCACAGAGTAAGGATGGACTGGAGAGTGCGAGGTGTTAGCAGGAGGCCAGAGAAAGGTGGCAGTAGTCGAGGGGGGATGATGAGGCGTGCACAATCATTTTAGTAGATTGAGGTTGAGAACATCAGACTTGATGATTAAGAATGTGTTTCGCTTACATGGAGTACCGGATGAGGTCATTTCGGATCGAGGGGTGCAATTCACTTCAAGGTTTTGGCAAAATTTCTGTGCAGCATTGGACATTAAAGTAAACCTTTCTTCTGCTTTTCATTCCCAGACTAATGGACAGACAGAACGAACCAATCAGACCCTGGAGCAGTATCTCCGCTGTTTTATCTGCCACCTACAGGATGATTGGGTGGATCTACTTCCACTGGCTGAGTTCTCTTATAACAACTCTCAGAGCGCCTCCACTAAGCAGTCTCCTTTTTACTCCAATCTAGGTTATCATCCTAACATTCTTCCTCGATTTCCCATAGATACGCCCTTGCCGGCAGTGGCTGAAAGAATCACTTCTTTACAAAAGAATATGGATCTTCTAAAGGAAAATCTAGAATTGGCTCAGGAAAGGTACAAGAAAGCAGCAGATAAATTTCGTAAACCTGCACCAGCTTTCAAGGTAGGAGATTTGGTCTGGCTGTCAACCAGAAATCTTAAATTAAAGATTCCATCGTCTAAATTGGGACATAAGTACATTGGACCTTATAAGATCAATAAGATTATAAGTGCTGTTGCTTGTCATCTTCAACTGCCCAGAACTATGAGAATTCACCCTGTCTTTCATGTATCCCTACTAAAGGCTGCAACACCCAATACGTTTCCTGGACGTTCTTCTCCTTGCCCTGACCCAGTGCTGGTCGATGGTCAGGAAGAATTTATGGTGAAAAGGATTCTAGATTCCAGGTTGTACAGAAATCAGTTGCAATATTTGATTAAATGGCAGGGCTACCCAGTGGAGGACAACTCATGGGAACCAGTCAATAATGTAAATGCTCCTCGCCTGCTCCGCCAGTTTCATCAGAGGTACCCTGACAAGCCTGGTCTGAGGTCATCCGGAGGTTGTCCCTAAGGGGGGAGTAATGTAAGGTTCTTTGTACATGTTTCTTGAAACTCAGTTTTTCCGTCAGCCATTTGCTTTCTGTCTTGCTGCAGCTATCTTGCCCTCAGTCAATATGGAGTTTCCAGCTTTCATGTTCCCGCCCTGATTCTTCCCTCTTGCTTCTTAAGCAGCCTCAGCTGAACAATCAGTGCTCCTGAATCAAGCCTCAGTCAGTCTGTGACCTGACTCCTGGAAGCCTTGGACTTGTACTCCAGCTATTCCCTACTGAGGAACCTTGGAACACTTTTGGACTCTGGAAACCTGCTGTTTGGTGAATCCATGTTTGCAGAGGAATTACGGTACAGAGAAGAGATCCTGAACCTGCTTTGGAGATTTATTGTAGTGCTTGAAGTTACTCTGGCCTGCTGTGTCTCCTGTCGCTGTTCCTGCAAACTGTGTGAACTTTTCAGCATGCTTGTATGAAGTAATACAAGTCATTTCATATCAACCTATGTCTCCTGTGTTTTCCTCGCACCCAAGCACAAGACGCTATAGGAACTGTACACTATACATGACACCATTATATATGGAGCATTATATTTTGTGACCATTATATTTGGAGCATTATATGGGGCTCATCACACACTGGAGCATCACATATGGGGCCCATTATATACTAAAGCATCATATGGGGTTCATTATTTATGGGGCATCATATTGGGCTCTTTATATATGGAGCATCATATGGAGCACATATGGGGCCTATTCTGTATGGAGCATTATATGGAGCATATTCTGTATGGAGCAATATATGGGGCTCATTATTCTGTATAGAGCAATATATGGGGCTCATTATTCTGTATGACGCACTATGTGGTGCCCATAATACTTTATGCAGGACTATACTGTCCTTTTTTGAGCTATTGTAGAATTTAAAATAGATATCACTCATGTAATGTAAGAAGTGAAGTATTTGGCATTGTACTTTACCTATATTTCTCTGACGTATCAGAGCATCATGAATTGTGGTATGTGTTAAAGGGGCCCACTGAAACTCTTTGGTCCGGGGCCCACGAAAACCTGGAGCCTGCCCTGCCCCCCCCCACAACTTTAGCCAAATTACCTCCAGTTTTCAATGCGTTACTATTATTATAAAGTTAATTAAGGTTGACAAGCTTAAGTTATAAGAATTGATGTCGCTGGCATTGAAATGGGGACTGTAGGTGTGTTTACTGTCGTCCACTCCTGCCGACTTTTATTCCCCATTGACTTGCATTGGGGTCGGATTTTCGACTCCGACCCGACCATTTCTGTTAGTCGGCCGACTTCGTTCGACTCGCCTTTTGAGAAAGTCGGGTTTCACGAAACCCGACTCGATCCTAAAAAAGGCAAAGTCGCTCATTACTAGGTTTAGGGTGAGCTCGACCGCAGAGTGAAGGCAAAAGGGCCAACAAGTGCTAAGCATCTCTGGAAACTCCTTCAAGATTGTTGGAAGACCATTTCCGGTCACTACCTCTTGAAGCTCATCAAGAGAATGCCAAGAGTGTGCAAAGCAATCATCAAAGCAAAAGGTGGCTACTTTGAAGAACCTAGAATATAAGACATATTTTCAGTTGTTTCACACTTTTTTGTTAAGTATATAATTTCACATGTGTTAATTCATAATTTTGATGCCTTCAGTGTGAATGTACAATTTTCATAGTTATGAAAATCCAGAAAAATCTTTAAATGAAAAGGTGTGTCCAAACTTTTGGTCTGTACTGTAGATCAATGGAAAAATGAAAAAAATTAATGATTTTTTAAAAAAATTCTTTATTTGAAATTTTAAACATACAAAGAAAGTAAACTCACAAAGCAACAGATCGCGGAGAATGTAGGATCCTGAAGAAGCAAAGTTATACTCATGAGTTTGTGAAAACAACAGGGGGAATTTAAACAGTGAACAATAATAAACAAAATAAAAGAAAAAGACATATGACAGGTGTATCCAAAAAGTTGCAGATGGCATAGATTCATCAAGTAAACAATTATTTGTGATTAATACATTAATAGAAGCAAGCTTATAATCCTAAAAGAGATGCTGTGGCTAAATTCTAGAATCGAGTAAACTATCGATGGGGCATTCAAACACAGGGTCACCCGAGGTGCTCTTCCCTCGAGGGAGCTCGACCACCGTGGCATCCAGGAGGAGACTAATGATCCTAATTAGAGTTGAGCGATACTTTCCGATATCCAAAAGTATCGGAATCGGAATGGTATCGCCGATACCATTAAAATATCGGCGATACCCGATACCGATACCGGAAGTCCCATGTAAGTCTATGGGAACAAAATATCGCAACTAAAAAAAACTCTTTCTTTCCTTGTAAACACTAAATATACACACATAGAATATATATATATATATATATATATATATATACATGTCATTGTGACATATATATATACATATATGTATAGTTTATACACTTCTACATAGTAAAATATCCTCTGATTCAATTGCCGGGTAAAGCCGGCTTCTGTGAAAAGACAGAAGCACCCGACATGAAATGACACTTGGTGTACATAGGGTTAACCATGTCTTTTCATGTCGTTTGCTATCTGATTTGCACAAACAATTACATCAGTCTATGTGTGCAAAATTTCACACCTGTAGGGGTTAATTAAAGGTGTAAATTCGTTGTAAAAAAAACAGACTTTTTTGCTACGAATTTACACCTTTAATTAACCCTTACAGGTGTGAAATTTTGCACACATAGACTGATGTAATTGTTTGTGCAAATCAGATAGCAAACGACATGAAAAGACATGGTTAACCCTATGTACACCAAGTGTCATTTCATGTCGGGTTCTGCATTTTCACAAAAGCCGGCAATTGAATTAGCGGCTATTATACTATGTAGAAGTGTATGAACTATAAATATAAATATATATATATATATATTGTGTCACAAATTCAATGACATGTATATATATATATATGAGGTGTAAAATTGCTGAAAAAAAATGCGTGGGCTCCCGCCCTATTTTCGCAACCAGACAGACAAAGCCAGTGAGTGGGGGCAGATAATAATAGCCCAGAGAGGACCATTTTTTTTGCCCCCCCCCGGCTACTTAACATCTGCCCCCAGACACCCCAGAAAGGGCAAATCTCTAATTAGATTTGCCCTTTCTGGCACTTTGCCCGTCTATTCCCATTGCCCTGTAGCGGTGGCGAATGGGTTAATAAAGGGTTAAAATGACCTTGCAATTGAAAGGTCACTTTAAGCCAGGTTAATAATTGAGAGCTGTCAATTAGACAACTATCAATTATTAATCCTATTGTATGAAAGAAAAATCAAACACACACACTTTAATAAAAAAGAAGTTTAATGAAATAATCACACAGTTTTTGACCATATTTTATTTACCTGCTAAAACCATTTCCTGTAATAAAAATAAAATAATAAAGCAAAATTATTCTTACCAATCCGATGCACAGTCAGGTCCCACGGTGTAATCCTTCAGAAAGGGTTAATGTTTACTGCAGGGACCGCAGCTAATGCTGCAGCCTCACAGTAAACCCCAAATGAATGAGCTCCTCTCCTGGCTGACAGGAGAGGAAGTGGAAAGCTTAATTGATTGCTTTCCACTTTCACTTCAGGTCAGCCAGGGACACCATCAGTGACGTCAGAGGGAATTGATTAACAAAAATAGGGGTTCCCTTCGAAAAAAAAATGGCATGGGGTCCCCCCTATATTTGTTAACCAGCCAGATGAAGCAGACCGCTGAGGCCTGGATTTTCAGGCTGTTAAGGAGCCAAGATCCA
The DNA here is from genome assembly GCA_033576555.1 of Oophaga sylvatica. Classification (NCBI taxonomy): domain Eukaryota; kingdom Metazoa; phylum Chordata; class Amphibia; order Anura; family Dendrobatidae; genus Oophaga; species Oophaga sylvatica. Next base: position 20,352 of record JARQOD010007212.1, on the reverse strand, counting down.
TGGACCTTGCCAGCCTGATAATACCAGGCCACAGCAGTCTGCATATCTTGGCTGATTAACAAAAATAGGGGATCCCCTCGAAAAAAATTGGCGTGGGGTCCCCCCTATTTTTGTTAACCAGCCAGATGAAGCAGACCGCTGAGGCCTGGTTTTTCAGGCTGGTAAGGATCCAATATCCATGGACCTTGCAAGCCTGATAATACCAGGCCACAGCAGTCTGCTTAGCTTGGCTGGTTAACAAAAATAGGGGATCCCCTCGAAAAAAAAACGGCGTAGGGGTCCCCCTATTTTTGTTAACCAGCCAAGTAAAATGCTGACTGCTGCGGCCTGGTATTAAAAGACTGTCAAGGCCCATGGATTTTGGCCCTCAACAGCCTGATAATACCAGGCTACAGCAGCCCCACATTTGGCGCATCAAAAGATGTGCCAATTGTGGCACTTTACCCGGCTCTTCCCACTGCCCTGTAGCGGTGGCAAGTGGGGTAATAAGGGGTTAATGTCACCGTTGATTGCACGGTGACAATAAGCCCGGTTAATAATGGAGAGGCGTCAATAAGACACCGATCCATTATTAATCCCAAAGTTTTTAAATGTGTAAAAAAAAGACACAGCAAGAAAAAAGTCTTTTAATGAAATAAAAGAAACACAGTTTTCATTTTTTTTATTACTCTCTCATTCCTGCGACGCCATCGATCTCCTGTAAAAAAATAAAAAAAAAAACCAACAGTATACCACCTGTCCGACGCAGTCCATAACGACAGTCCCACGACGATCCAGCTCTGCTACATCGCAATGACAGGCAGAGCCTGTCATTGCAACGCAGCACAGCTGATTACCTGCTTCCCCGGCGGTGACGTCATCGGACTGACTGCTTTACGGCCGGGATTACCCAGCAGTCACTGCAGTTATCGCGAGAAACTGCATGTGACCGCCGGGGAGAAGAGGATGGCGGCCATGAAGCAGTCCAGGCCGTGACCGCCGGAGATCTTCTGCCAGGTAAGTGCCGCTGACTCCTGACAGACCCGACAGACGGACACTGACAGTGACAGTGACAATTCCGATTCCGGTATCCGATATGACGAAAATATCGGTACTCGGAATCGGAATTCCGATACAGCCAATATCGGCCGATACCCGATATTTGCAGTATCGGAATGCTCAACCCTAATCCTAATCCTTTCCAGACAATCCAGTCCAAGGAGCCCAGATCTTAAGAAATCGGTCATGAGGGAAAGTCTCCCAACTCGAGAGTTCCTCCAATCTATAGATATCTTTGATTTTACGTAACCATTCCCTTAGAGTTGAGGAGGTTGTTGTTTCCATTTTAAGGCAATTAGATGTTTTGCAGCTCCCAACATCAAAGGGACAAGTGTTATGATTTGGTAGCTGAGGAGAGCAGGCAAAAACGGCAATACACCAGAGATGTTGGAATCTACTGGATTGCAGTACACTGACTAACCACCACAACTAAAGGCAGCCGTGGAGCGTACCTACGTTGGTCCTAGACGCCTCGTCACAGGCTAACTACACCTAAAGATAGAAAGAGGAAAGCTATCTGCCCTGGAGCAGATCCCCAAAGAACATAGGAAGCCCCCAAACATGTAATGGCGGTTAGACAAGAGGAAATACAGACACAGACAGAAAATAGTATGAGCAAACGTTGGGGCCCAATCTTCCTAGAAAGAAAAGGATAGGAAGGACACTTACTGCAATCCAAAAAACCCTAAAAAATACCAACTCTACTAATTGCAAAATCACCTGAGATCACACGACCTCTACCACCTAAATTAGTTCTCTGGTGTAACAAAACTAAGCTGCAGCCACTGAAAAAACTGGAAAAGGCAAATGAACAAATAACAGTGGCTCAGATAAACTGAGAGGAGCACAAGCCCCCAGAGGGGACCTGGCTGACCTCCACAGAAGTGCAGGAAAAAATGCAAAAAGCAAGCACAAAAATAAAAGCAGAAAATATCTTATCTGTTAGCAGAAGATGCAGGCAAGACTCAGCAAGCTTCCAAGTGAACCAGGAACCAAAGTTGAGACAAGAACAATTGATCACCGGCAACCCTGATGGGAGGGAACCTCCCTTATATAAGACCAGTCTGTAACTCCTGATTGCCAATCTTCACAATCTTCATTGAATGGTTCAGTACTGTTTGTAACCACCAGAGGGAGCTTCTGCTCAGAATTCATTTCTAACACATTCACAACAGTACCCCCCCTTGAGGAGTGGTCACCGAACCCTCATTTGGGCAACCAGGTCGGTTAGGATGAGCTCTGTGATACGCACGGATCAGTCTCCTAGCATGGATGTCCGAAGCAAACACCCAAGAATTGTCCTCCTGACCATAACCTCTCCACTTAACCAAATACTGGAGTTTCCGTCTAGAAAAACGAGAATCCAATATTTTCTCAACCACATACTCCAGATTGCCCTCAACCAAAACAGGGTCAGGAGGCGCAGCCATAGGAACCACTGGCTCAACAAACCTCTTCAATAAGGACTTGTGGAACACGTTATGGATCTTAAATGTCCCTGGAAGAAGTAAACGAGAGGAAACAGGATTAAGGATCTCCATGATCTTATAAGGTCCAATGAACCTAGGCTTAAACTTAGGAGATGCAACTCTCATAGGGATATTTCTTGAGGGCAACCAGACCAAGTCCCCCACTTCAAACCGAGGACCATCAGTCCTATGCCGGTTGGCAAACCGCTGGGCCCTCTCCTGAGAGAGGGACAACCTCTCCACTACCTGGTCCCAAATCTGCTGCATACGCTCCACAACAGAGTCAACACCTGGACAGAGAGAAGCCTCCGTCTGTCCCGAAGAAAATCGAGGGTGAAACCCAAAATTGCAGAAAAATGGAGACATCAAAGTGGCAGAGCTAGCCCTATTATTAAGAGCAAACTCAGCCAAAGGCAAAAAAGAGACCCAGTCATCCTGATCAGCAGACACAAAGCATCTCAGATAAGTCTCCAATGTCTGGTTTGTTCTCTCAGTTTGTCCATTGGTCTGAGGATGAAAAGCCGAGGAGAAAGACAATTGAACACCAAGTTTAGAACAAAAAGTCCTCCAAAATCTGGAAACAAACTGGACTCCTCTGTCAGACACAATGTTCTCAGGAATGCCGTGTAACCGAACCACGTGCTGAAGGAACAAAGGCACCAATTCGGAGGAGGAAGGCAACTTAGGTAATGGCACAAGATGTATCATTTTGGAAAACCTATCACAAATCAGCCAGATAACGGTCATTCTCTGAGAAACAGGGAAGTCGGAAATGAAATCCATAGAGATTTGGGTCCATGGTCTCTTGGGCACAGGCAATGGCATCAACAAACCACTAGAGCGAGAGCAAGGCTTGGAGCGAGAGCAAGTCCCGCAGGACTGCAAAAATTCCCTGACGTCACGAGACAAAGTAGGCCACCAAAAGGACCGACTATCCAAATCTCTGGTAACAAAAATTCCGGGATGACCGGCCAACGCGGAACAATGAATCTCAAACATCACACTCCTTTTCCACCGGTCTGGGACAAACAATTTCCCAATAGGGCAGCGCTCGGGTTTATCCTCCTGACACCCTTCCAGAGCCAGTCTCAAATTGGGCAAGATGGCGGAAAGAACTACACCCTCTTTCAAAATAACAGCATTATCAGATAACTCAGGAGAGTCCGCAAGGAAACTCCTCGAGAGGGCATCTGCCTTAACATTCTTAGTGCTAGGAATAAAGGAAACCACAAAATTAAAATGTGTGAAAAACAAGGCCCACCTGGCCTGTCTAGGATTAAGTTGCTTGGCTGATTCCAGATAAACCAGATTCTTATGGTCCGTGAGGACCACCACCTGATGTTTGGCTCCCTCCAGCCAATGTCTCCACTCTTCAAAAGCCCACTTCATGGCCAATAACTCCCGATTACCCACGTCATAATTACGTTCAGTTGGAGAAAATTTTCAGAGAAAAAGGCACAAGGGTTACTTTTAGAGGTCTCTGGATCTCTTTGGGACAAAACGGCACCTGCCCCAATTTCAGAGGCATCAACCTCCACCTGAAATGGCAGAGAAACATCAGGCTGCCGTAGAACAGGAGCAGAAGTGAATCTCTGCTTAAGTTCCTGAAACGCAGAGACTGCCTCAGGAGGCCAATTCACCACATCAGAACCCTTTTGGTCAAATCAGTCAATGGTCTAACAATAACAGAGAAATTACCAATAAATTTACGATAAAAATTGGCAAAACCCAAGAATCTCTGAAGAGCCTTTAATGAAGTAGGTTGGACCCAATCACAGATGGCCTGAACCTTGACCGGGTCCATTTCAATAACAGATGGGGACAAAATGAATCCCAGAAATGAGATCCTCTGTACGCCAAAAAGACACTTTGATCCCGTCACATACAGAGCATTCTCTCTCAAAATCTGGAACACAGTCCGAACATGTTTCACATGAGAGTCCCAGTCATTGGAAAAAATCAAGATATCATCCAAATAAACAATCAGAAATTTATCCACAAAATCCCTGAAAATGTCATTCATGAAGGACTGGAAGACGGAAGGAGCATTAGTGAACCCAAAGGGCATCACTAGGTACTCAAAATGACCCTCTGGGGTATTTAAATGCCGTCTTCCATTCATCCCCGTGCTTAATGCGAATAAGGTTATACCCCCCCCTGAGGTCAAGCTTGGTAAACCAAGTAGCACTTTTCACCCTGGAAAACAGGTCAGAAATCAAGGGTAACGGATATTGATATTTCACAGTGATATTGTTCAAGAGACGATAATCAATACACGGCCTTAATGAACCATCCTTTTTGGCCACAAAGAAAAAAACGGCACCCAAGAGTGAAGAGGATGGTCTGATATGACCCTTCTCCAATGACTCCTTGATATAAGACCGCATAGCGTCATGTTCAGGTACAGACAAGTTAAAAAGGCGACCTTTAGGGAATTTACTACCAGGCACTAATTCAATAGCGCAGTCATAGTCCTATGGGGGGGCAAGGATGCAGATTTACTTTCGCTAAACACATCAGAAAAATCAGTCAAAAAGTTAGGAACATCCTGAGCCTGGGGAGAAGCAGAAAAAACAGGAGTGTTGGCATTAACATATTGGCAGCCCCAACTGGTTACAGACACAGATTTCCAATCCAAAACAGGATTATGAGACTGTAACCAAGGGAAACCTAGTACAATAATGTCATGCAGATTATACAGCACCAAAAATTTGCAGCTCTCCTGATGATCAGGTTCAACCATCATTATCACCTGAGTAGAGAACTGGGGTTTATTCTCAGCCAAAGGGGTAGAATCAATCCCCAGTAGGGGAATAGACTTCCGTAGGGGTATCAAGGGAAACCCACAATGTTTAGCAAAATCAAAATCCATCAGGTTAATAGCTGCTCCCGAATCAACAAAAGCCTGAGCAGAAAATGTGGACGGGGAGCAAATCAGGGTAACAGTCAACAGAAATTTAGTCTGAACACTACCCAAGACAACTGAGCGTGCAAAACGTCTTCCCCACTTAGGGCAGACTGAAATAGCATGAGAGGCATCACCACAGTAGAAACATAACCCATTGCGTTTTCGAAACTCATGACGCTGTGCCCCAGAAGCCACTCTATCACACTGCATGGTTCAGAAGCTGGTTCACAAGGCAACACTATTCCACGCATACCTCTACGCTCACGCAAACGTCTGTCAATTTGAATCGCTAATGACATAGAATCATTGAGACCAGAGGGAGAAGGGAAACCCACCATAACATCTTTTACATTCTCTGACAGACCCTTCCGAAAAAGGGCTGCCAAAGCATCATCATTCCATTTGATCAGGACTGACCACTTTCGGAATTTCTGACAGTATAACTCAGCGTCCTCAATCCCCTGATTTAATGCCAACAAGGTTTTTTCAGCTTGATCAGTGACATTAGGTTCATCGTACAATAACCCCAGAGCCAGAAAAATGCATCAACATTACTCAAAACAGGATCCCCAGGTGTCAGGGAAAAAGCCCAATCCTGAGGATCGCCGCGCAGGAGAGAGATGACAATTTGAACCTGCTGTGCTGCGTTCCCTGAGGACTTAGGTTTTAAGGCAAAAAACAACTTACAGTTATTTTTGAAATTCAGAAATTTAGCTCGATCCCCTAAAAACAAATCTGGCATGGGGATCATAGGTTCCACAACCGGTAACCCTGCAAGATAGGTAGCAATACTCCGAACTTCAGTGGCAAGCTGATCCACACGGCCAGACAACTGTGCAAACTCCATTGAGAGAAAAAAAAATCCTCAGCACCCAGAAAAAAAGAGGGAAAAAAAAATGCAACAAACAGAAAAAAATAAAAATTAAATCTCTGACAACTCTGACAACTTTTTTTTTTTTCACACTATTTTTCCCCTCTGTGAGTACCATATAATTTTCAGTTTGGCCGGGTGATACTGTTATGATTTGGTACCTGTGGAGAGCAGGCAAAAACGGCAATACAGAGGTTGGAATCTACTGGATTGCAGTACCCTGACTAACTACCACAACTAAAGGCAGCCGTGGAGCGTACCTACCTTGGTCCTAGACGCCTCGTTACAGCCTGAGAGGCTAACTACACCTAAAGATAGAAAGAGGAAAGCTATCTGCCCCGGAGCAGATCCCCAAAGAACATAGGAAGCCCCCAAACATGTAATGGCGGTTAGACAAGAGGAAATACAGACACAGACAGAAAATAGTATGAGCAAATGTTGGGGCCCAATCTTCCTAGAAAGAAAGGGATAGGAAGGACACTTACTGCAATCCAAAAAACCCTAAAAAAATACCAACTCTACTAATTGCAAAAACACCTGAGATCACACGACCTCTACCACCTAAATTAGTTCTCTGGTGTAACAAAACTAAGCTGCAGCCACTGAAAAAACTGGAAAAGGCAAATTAACAAATAATAGTGGCTCAGATAAACTGAGAGGAGCTCAAGCCCCCGGAGGGGACCTGGCTGACTGTTAAGGGTCTGCGGAACGCACAAAATATATAAAGTAGAGAGGTGCGTTCGCAGCCCGGGGTCCCCCGTGCAAGCGAAGCCTGCTGCTAGTAAGATGGCGAAAGTAGCGAACTCTGTTATCCCGCAGAGTCGCTAAAATAAACGCCGTAGCGCGTTGTGGCAGTAAGTGCAAACTCTGTTAATCCCCAGAGCCGCTAGCGGGATGCCACAGCGCTATATGGCGATAGGTGCGAACTCACTTAGCTTCAGTGAGCCGCAAAGTAAAACGCTAGGGCGCTGTCTAGCATCGAGAGCGAACCCTGTTACGTCACAGAGCCGCTGAGAAAAAGCACCGTGTCCTGTCAGGCTCTCAGGCACACGGTTAATTGCTAAGCGAGCATAATACGTGGTCATGCGCTAATGTCCTCGCGGGAGTCACCCGCAATCTATGGCGTCTGAACGCCAGACTCTGAATACGGCAATCAAACTCCTCACCGGTTATGCCGGTAATCTAGGGCATCTAGGACACCGACCCTGACCAGCTAGCACACCAAACTCCTCACCGATTAAGTCGGTATTCTAGTGGCTTATTTCAGCCGGGTCCCTAACCACACACACGCATGACCACACTGGCGCATAGCATACAATGGTTGATATTAGCGCATGGCGGCCCAGCCATGCTACCCTTTTATAGCAACAGCTACAGGACCTTCCAGGAACAAGGACCAATGAGAAACCTGTTCAGAAGACTAGTAGTAACAGGGCCTTCCTGGCGGGCCAATAGGAGCTGCTGCAGTACCTGAGCATGTGACCCCTGATCTCCAATGAGAGATCTCACTCTGGGCACGCTCAGAAGGGAAAATGCAGGACTTCGTCCCAAAGACGTCTGCTCCAGAACTGGCTATAATAGCAGATCCAGGAAAGGCAGCAGCAAGTCACTGCCCAGTAGTGGAGTGGGCAAGACGCTTGGACCGACGTCTCTGCTGAGCAGGCTCCACTGCGGCCGGAGATGAATGGGAGACCGCAGCAGCACTGGTTCGAGACTCCCCTTGTGCAGGAGCGGGAACTCGAACCCTAACATTCCTCCCCCACCTAGGGCCCCCCCTTCTCTGGGCCTCGCTGCGTTCAAAGGCAGCGATGAGCTGTGGAGCGTGGACATGCTCGGCAGGCTCCCAAGACCTATCCTCAGGCCCATAGCCCCTCCAGTCCACCAAATAAAACTTTTTGCCCCGTACCACCTTACACCCCACGATGGCGTTCACCTCATGGTCATCCGCAGATGAACCCGATGTCCCGGCATATGACTCAGAAAACCGGGACATGAGCACGGGTTTCAGGAGGGACACGTGAAAGGTGTCGGAGATACCCAGGCGTGGTGGAAGAGCTAAACGGTATACCACAGGGTTAACCTGCTCGAGGACCTTGAAAGGACCCAGGTAGCGGGGTGCCAACTTAGTGGACTCAACTCGCAGCCTGATGTTACGGGCGGAGAGCCACACCATGTCCCCAGGAGCAAATGTAGGAGCGGGGCGCCGATGGGCATCGGCCGAAGACCTAATCCTCTCTTTGGAGGCCTGAATGGCATCCTGAGTGCGGTCCCAAATGTCCCGTGCCTCCACAGCCCAGTCTGCCACCCTGGAATCGGCGGAAGACACGGGCATAGGCAATGGTACCCGCGGATGCTGATCGTAGTTCAGGAGGAATGGGGTCTGTCCGGTGGAATCAGCCACAGCATTGTTTAATGCAAACTCAGCCCATGGTAGCAAGGATGCCCAGTCATCCTGCCTGGCTGAGACAAAATGTCATAGATAGGTGACCAAGGTCTGGTTGGCCCTCTCTACCAACCCATTCGTCTCAGGATGGTACGCTGAAGAGAGATTTAACTCAATACAGAGTAGACGACAAAGCTCTCTCCAGAACCGAGACGCAAACTGGGGTCCTCGGTCACTGACAATTTTGTCCGGCATGCCGTGTAGACGGAAGACATGCCTAACGAACAACGCTGCCAGAGCCCGTGCAGAAGGTAACCGTGGAAGCGGCACCAAATGCACCATTTTGGAAAAATGGTCGGTGATTACCCAAATGATGGTGCAACCCCGAGACTTGGGCAAGCCCACCACAAAGTCCATCCCAACCATCTCCCAGGGCCTATCTGCCACTGGCAAAGGGTAAAGTAACCCAGCTGGCCGTTGTCGTGGAGACTTATTCTTGGCGCAGGAGACACACGCCCGAACATAGTCCCCAACGTCACGGACCATATGCGGCCACCAGTATGTCCTCGCCAGCAATTCGGATGTCCTCTTAGCCCCAAAGTGTCCACCCACCCTGGACGAATGTGCCCAAGAGAGTACCTCCGGTCGCAAATTAGTAGGCACAAAAGTCTTGCCAGGGGGCACAGACTCTAGCGAAACCGGGGCCACTGTTCTCAGGCTCTCTGTGGGGACGATAAGCCGAGGCTCCTCTACCTCCTCCTCCGAGGACACCACAGAGCGAGAGAGAGCGTCGGCACGAATGTTCTTCTCTCCCGAGAGGAAATGCAGTGTGAAATGAAACCGGGAGAAGAACAAGGACCATCTGGCTTGGCGAGAATTAAGCCGCTGGGCTGTCTGAAGATATACCAGGTTTTTGTGATCCGTGAAGACTTGGAAGGGAAAGCGAGCTCCCTCCAACAGATGTCTCCACTCCGAGAAGGCCAACTTCATTGCTAGCAACTCCCTGTCCCCGATGGAATAATTCCTCTCCGCTGGTGTGAAGGTCTTGGAGAAAAAGAAGCATGGATGCTTCCGACCTTGAGCATCCTTTTGGAAGAGGACTGCTCCAGCACCAACGGACGAGGCATCCACCTCCAAAATAAATGGTTTATCAACATCGGGGCGATGTAGGATGGGAGCACTAGCGAAATGGGACTTAATAGACGTGAAGGCCTTGGAGACCTCTTCAGACCACAATTTGGGATTAGCTCCCTTTTTGGTGAGGGCAACCACGGGAGCTACCAAAGTTGAGAAGTGAGGGATAAACTGGCGGTAGTAATTAATGAACCCCATAAAGCGCTACACCGCCTTTAGAGAATGGGGTTCTTGCCAGTCCATCACCGCCTGTAGTTTGGTAGGATCCATAGCCAATCCCTGGGCGGAGATGATATAGCCCAGGAAGGTAAGGACTCCTGCTCAAACACACATTTCTCCAACTTTGCGTAGAGGGAATTTGCCCATAGGAGGTCGAAGACTCTGCAGACATCTCTCCGGTGGGAGTCAATATCTGGAGAGAAGATGAGTATATCATCCAGATAGACTACAACCGAGGTGGAGAGCATATCCCGGAAGATGTCATTGACAAAGTCTTGGAAAACGGCTGGAGCATTACAGAGCCCAAAGGGCATCACCAGATATTCGTAATGCCCATCCCTGGTATTAAAAGCCGTCTTCCATTCGTCCCCCTCACGGATGCGAATCAGGTTATAAGCACCGCGCAGATCTAATTTAGTGAATACTCTTGCTCCCGAAGCCTATCAAATAGCTCAGAAATCAGGGGCAACGGGTACTTGTTTTTAACGGTGATGGCGTTAAGACCCCTGTAATCAATACACGGACGCAATTCTCCGTTTTTCTTCTGCACGAAGAAAAATCCCGCCCCTGCCGGTGACACCGACTTCCTAATAAACCCTCTTGCCAGGTTCTCCTGAATATATTGCGACATGGCCTCTGTCTCAGGAAGAGAGAGGGGATAGACCCTTCCCGAGGAGGTTCTGCGCCAGGCAAGAGGTCGATAGGACAGTCATAGGGTGATGAGGCGGAAGAGTCTCCGCAGCCTTCTTGGAGAACACGTCTGCATATGACCAGTAGTGCTTGGAAGTGGATTAAGATCTACGGGTAACTCAGTAGTGGTAACCTGAACGCAACTCCTGACACATCTGCCTCTACATGCATCACTCCAACCCAGTATCCTACCCGAAGTCCACTCTATATGTGGGGAGTGGAAACGGAGCCAAGGTATACCTAGTAGGATCTCGTCTATTCCCTTGGGAAGGACGAGTAGGGAAATAAGTTCCTGATGGGAAGGAGATACAGATAATGCAAGTGGAACAGTCTGGAGTGTAATTTGTGAGGGCAATGTCGACCCATTCACTACCCGGACAGTCACTAATTTGTCAAGCGCCACCAGAGGTATTGCATGACGGCGAGCAAAGCTAGAGGACATGAAATTCCCCTCTGCTCCTGAGTCCACGCAAAGGTCGGCGGTGAGAATGGAAGTATCAACAGTGATTGTCCCTTAAGTGTCATCTTGGAGGAAAATGCCGCTGTCTCTAGTGAACCTCCTCCCAGGGCCACTAGACGCGATCGCTTCCCCGATCACTGTGGACATTTGTTGGCATAGTGTCCTGTCTGCTGACAACGGTTACAGACCACGGATACTCGGACGGACCAAGACTTAGGTCCTGCATTAGGAACTTCTGTGGCCTTTTGGGGTTCGGACGCCAGATCGGGGAATTCGAGAGGTTTGGCAAAGGTAGGAGCCAACCGAAACCTCTGCCTACACTGGGCCCGCTCCAACCTCCGCTCATGAAAACGGAGGTCAATGCGGGTAGATATGGAGATAAGCTTCTCCAGTGTGGCGGGAATCTCCCTGGTAGCCAAAGCGTCTTTAACATGGTCAGCCAGTCCTCGCCAGTAGATTGGAATAAGAACTTTATCAGACCAATCTAGCTCAGAAGCCAGAGTCCGAAACTGGACGGAAAACAAACTGACCAAAGACGAACCCTGTGCCAATGCCAGCAGTTGTAGCGCCGTATCGTGGGTGACCTGAGGTCCTAAAAAGACCTTTTTAAGAGCCTCCAATAAACGAGGAGCACTTCGCACCACACGATCGTCGCGCTCCCACAGCGGCGTTGCCCACTCCAACGCTCTGCCCGAGAGTAGAGAAAGTACAAAACCCACTTGTGCCCGATCTGTGGGAAAACGTGCAGCCAGAAGCTCGAGCTGTATAGAGCACTGACTCACGAATCCCTGACATTGCTTGCTATCCCGGCAAACTTGTCAGGAAGTGGGAGGTGGGATAATGTAGGGGCAGAGGTGGCGGAAGACAAACTGGCTGCAGCCACACTAGCAGCCTGAACAGCGACTGCGGTAACATCCACAGCTGAGGTTGTACGCTCAAGAGCCGCCAACCTACCCTCCAGCTGCTGGATGTACTGTGATAGACGCTGTTCATCCGCCATTTTACTAGCCAGACCCTGGCGCTAATATTATGTTAAGGGTCTGCGGAACGCACCAAATATATAAAGTAGAGAGGTGCGTTCGCAGCCCGGGGTCCCCCGTGCAAGCGAAGCCTGCTGCTAGTAAGATGGCGAAAGTAGCGAACTCTGTTATCCTGCATAGTCGCTAAAATAAACGCCGTAGCGCGTTGTGGCAGTAAGTGCAAACTCTGTTAATCCCCAGAGCCGCTAGCGGGATGCCACAGCGCTATATGGCGATAGGTGCTAACTCACTTAGCTTCAGTGAGCCGCAAAGTAAAACGCTAGGGCGCTGTCTAGCGTCGAGAGCGAACCCTGTTACGTCACAGAGCCGCTGAGAAAAAGCACCGTGTCCTGTCAGGCTCTCAGGCACACGGTTAATTGCTAAGCGAGCATAATACGTGGTCATGCGCTAATGTCCTCGCGGGAGTCACCCGCAATCTATGGCGTCTGAACGCCAGACCCTGAATACGGCAATCAAACTCCTCACCGGTTATGCCGGTAATCTAGGGCATCTAGGACACCGACCTTGACCAGCTAGCACACCAAACTCCTCACCGATTAAGTCGGTATTCTAGTGGCTTATTTCAGCCGGGTCCCTAACCACACACACGCATGACCACACTGGCGCATAGCATACAATGGTTGATATTAGCGCATGGCGGCCCAGCCATGCTACCCTTTTATAGCAACAGCTACAGGACCTTCCAGGAACAAGGACCAATGAGAAACCTGTTCAGAAGACTAGTAGTAACAGGGCCTTCCTGGCGGGCCAATAGGAGCTGCTGCAGTACCTGAGCATGTGACCCCTGATCTCCAATGAGAGATCTCACTCTGGGCACGCTCAGAAGGGAAAATGCAGGACTTTGTCCCAAAGACGTCTGCTCCAGAACTGGCTATAATAGCAGATCCAGGAAAGGCAGCAACAAGTCACTGCCCAGTAGTGGAGTGGGCAAGACGCTTGGACCGACGTCTCTGCTGAGCAGGCTCCACTGCGGCCGGAGATGAATGGGAGACTGCAGCGGCACTGGTTCGAGACTCCCCTTGTGCAGGAGCGGGAACTCAAACCCTAACACTGACCTCCACAGAAGTGCAGGAAAAAATGCAAAAAGCAAGCACAAAATAAAAGCAGAAAATATCTTATCTGTTAGCAGAAGATGCAGGCAAGACTCAGCAAGCTTCCAAGTGAACCAGAAACCAAAGTTGAGACAAGAACAATTGATCACTGGCAACCCTGATGGGAGGGAACCTCCCTTATATAAGACCAGTCTGTAACTCTTGATTGCCAATCTTCACTGAATGGTTCAGTACTGTTTGTAACCACCAGAGGGAGCTTCTGCTCAGAATTCATTTCTAACACATTCACAACAGACAAGGTCATGCTTTTTGGGTTTGAAGTTAGGTGTAGGGAGGGACAGAAGTTCTTCTGGGGCTGTAAGTTCTGATTCCATCACACCAAGGGCTTTCAAGGTATCATTAACTTTAGACCAGAAATATTGAAGTTTGTGGCAGGACAAAAATATGTGGGATAAGGTGCCTCTCGACATCCCACATCTCCAACATAGAGGGGACTCAGTTAAGCCAAGGTAAAATGGCCTCTCCGGAGTAATAATACCACCTTGAAAGAATTTTGTAGGTGGTTTCCTGAAGCATGATGCATCTAGAGAAGCCATGTGAGTTGGAGCACACCATTTGTTTTTCTTGTGGTGATAGGGTGGTGTTAAGTTCCACTTCCCAAGAGTGGAGAAATAAGAAGCTGGTGGTTGATTTAGAAGTAATGAGATTAATGCAAATTTTCGAGATGAGTCTCGGGATAAGAAGACATACTTATGCTAGTATTTCCAACCAAAGCTCCAGGGGAGGTGGAGTTGTCGATTTTTGGATCTGCGTCATAAAGTGTGAGACATTCAATTGTTAAAGATAATTAATTGGGCGTTTTGTAGCTTCTAAGGGCCTCAAGTTTGTGCACGGTATTTTGTCGCTCAATATATGGGAAATTGGTTTGTTCAGGAGAGAATTCCTGAGCCCATAAGGATCTGTAAAATCTGGGATAAAAATGTATGGGATAAAGCCTAGTGGAATTTTATCCAGAAATTAGCAAGAAGGCAGGTGTTAGGGTTCGAGTTCCCGCTGCTGCACAAGGGGAGTCTCGAACCGGTTACGCTGCGGTCTCCCATTCATCTCCAGCCGCAGTGGAGCCTGCTCAGCAGAGACGTCGGTCCAAGCGTCTTGCCCACTCTACTACTGTGCAGTGACTTGTTGCTGCCTTTCCTGGATCAGCTATTATAGCCAGTGTTGGAGCAGACGTCTTTGGGACAAAGTACTGCCTTTTCCCTTCTGAGCATGCCCAGAGTGAGATCTCTCATCGGAGATCAGGGGTCACATGCTCAGGTACTGCAGCGGCTCCTATTGGTCTGCTAGGAAGGCCCTGCGATTACTGATGTTCGGGAACAAGTTTCATTGGTCCTGGTTTCTGGCAGGTCCTGTAGTTGTTGCTATAAAAGGGTAGCATGGCTGGGCCGCCATGCGCTAATATCAACCATTGTATGCTATGCGCCAGTGTGGTCATGCGTGTGTGTGGTTAGGGACCCGGCTGAAATAAGCCACTAGAATACCGACTTAATCGGTGAGGAGTTTGGTGTGCTAGCTGGTCAGGGTCGGCGTCCTAGATGCCCTAGATTACCGGCATAACCTGTGAGGAATTTTGATTGCCGTATTCAGGGTCTGGCGTTCAGACGCCATAGATTGCGGGTGACTCCCGCGAGGACATTAGCACATGATCACGCTTTATGTACGCTTAGCACTTAACTGTGTACCTGAGAGCCTGACAGGACACAGCACTTTTCCTCAGCGGCCCTGTGACGTAACAGGGTTCGCTTTCAACGCTAGACAGCGCCCTAGCGTGTTTTCTTTGAGACTCAGTTGTGTTTAGTGAGTTCGCACACATCGCCATATAGCGCTGCGGCTCTCCTTCTAGCGGCTCTGTGGAGTAACAGAGTTCCACTTATTGCCACAGCGCGTTACGGCGTTTATGTTGGCGACTCTGCGGGATAACAGAGTTTGCTTCTTACGCCATTTTTACTAGCAGCAGGCACTGCTTGCACGGTGGACCCCGGGCTGCGAACGCACCTCTCCACATCATATATTTGGTGCGTTCCGCAGACCCTTAACATAATATTAGCGCCATGGTCTGGCTAGTAAAATGGCGGATGAACAGCATTTACAGCTGTACATCCAGCAGCTGGAGGGTAGGTTGGCGGCTCTTGAGCGCACAACCTCAGCTGTGGATGTTACCGCAGTCGCTGTTCAGGCTGCTAGTGTAGCTGCAGCCAGTTTGTCCTCTGCCACCTCTGTCCCTACATTGTCCCACCTCCCGCTTCCAGACAAGTTTGCTGGTGACAGCAAGCAATGTCGGGGACTGTAAGTCAGTGCTCCATACACCTCTAGCTTCTGGCTGCACGTTTCCCCACGATCGGGCACAAGTGGGCTTTGTGATAGCTCTTCTGTCGGGCAGAGCGTTGGAGTGGGCAACGCCGCTGTGGGAGCGCGACGACCGTGTGGTGCAGAGCGGTTCTCGTTTTCTGGAGGCTCTGAAAAAGGTTTTTCTAGGACCTCAGGTCACCCACGATACGGCGCTCAAACTGCTGGCAAGTACCCAGGGTTCGGCTTTGGTCAGCCATTTTGCTGTCCAATTTCGGACTCTGGCCTCGGAATTAGAGTGGCCAGATAAAGTCCTCATTCCCGTGTTCTGGAGAGGACTGGCGGGTCATGTGAAAGACGCCTTGGCTACCAGGGAGATTCCTGCCACACTGGAGAAGCTTATCGCTATTTCCACCCGCGTCGACCTCCATTTCCACGAGCGGAGGCTGGAACGTGCCCAGTGTAGGCAGAGTGTCCAGTTGGCTCCTACCTTCACCAACCCTCTGGAGTCGCCTGTTCAGGCGCCCGACCTTCAGGAGGTTGCTCCTGCAGGATCTAAATCTCGGGTCACTCGTCCATCCCCGATTTGTTATATTTGCCAGCAGCAGGGACATTTTGCCAACCGATGTCCACAGCGGCTGAATAAACGGTCGCGCCCAGTAACCGTAGGAACAGGGTCACTGGACGCCATGAGTTTTGCCCCTAAAGTGCTCCTCAAGGGGATAATTACCCATGGTTCTACCACCCTACCCGTCAAGCTGTGTGTGGATTCTGGGGCAGAGGGGAATTTTATGTTTCCTCCTTTGCTTCTCGCCACATCATGCCTTTGGTGTTGCTGGCTGAACCAGTATCGGTTCGGGTGTTGAACGGAGCAATTCTGCCCTCACAAATCACCCATCAGTCTGTCCCACTCACCTTGTCTATGTCTCCTTCCCATCAGGAGAATATATCATTTTTTATCCTCCCTGAGGGTATAGATGAGGTTTTGTTGGGATTACCCTGGCTCCGCCACCACTCTCCCATATTGAGTGGTCTTCAGGGAGAATTCTGGGTTGGGGTAATTTATGTAAAGGCAGATGCATTAGGGACAGCGTGCAGGTCAACACCACTGAGATACCCATAGACCTCTCTCCTCTTCCCAAGGTCTATTGGTCTTATGCCGACGTTTTCTCGAAGAAGGCTGCGGAGACTCTTCCGCCTCATCGCCCCTATGACTGTCCTATCGACCTTTTGCCTGGAGCTGAGCCTCCTAGAGGAAGGGTTTATCCCCTCTCTCTTCCTGAGACAGAGGCCATGTCCCAATATATTCAGGAGAAATTGGCAAGGGGATTCATTAGGAAGTCGGTGTCACCAGCGGGAGCGGGGTTTTTCTTTGTGCAGAAGAAGAACGGAGAATTACGTCCGTGCATTGATTATAGGGGTCTCAACGCTATCACCGTGAAAAATAAGTATCCTTTGCCGCTAATCTCTGAGCTCTTTGACAGGCTTCGGGGAGCAAGGGTATTTACTAAGCTAGACCTGCGGGCTGCGTATAACCTGATTCGCATCCGTGAGGGGGACGAATGGAAGACGGCATTTAACACCAGGGATGGGCATTATGAATATCTGGTAATGCCCTTTGGGCTCTGTAATGCTCCAGCTGTCTTCCAAGACTTTGTGAACGACATCTTCCGGGATATGTTGACCACCTCGGTGGTAGTCTATCTGGATGACATTCTCATCTTTTCTCCAGATATGGCCTCCCACCGGAGAGATGTCTGCAAGGTCTTCGACCTCTTGCGAGCAAATTCCCTATATGCGAAGTTGGAGAAGTGCATGTTTGAGCAGGAGTCTCTACCTTTCCTGGGCTATATCATCTCCACCCAGGGATTGGCTATGGATCCTACCAAACTACAGGCTGTGATGGATTGGCAAGAACCCCACTCCCTTAAGGCGGTGCAGCGCTTTATGGGGTTCATTAACTACTATCGCCAATTCATACCCCACTTCTCCACTTTGGTAGCTCCCTTGGTAGCCCTCACCAAGAAGGGAGCTAATCCCAAGTTGTGGTCAGAGGAGGTCACCAAGGCGTTCTCCTCCATCAAGTCGCATTTCGCCAGTGCTCCCATCTTACATCGCCCCGATGTCGATAAACCGTTTATCTTAGAGGTAGATGCCTCTTCTGTTGGTGCTGGAGCAGTCCTTTTTCAAAAGGATGCCCAGGGTCGGAATCATCCCTGCTTCTTCTTTTCCAAAACCTTTACACCAGCAGAGAGGAATTATTCCATCGGGGACAGGGAGTTACTGGCTATGAAGTTGGCCTTCTCCGAGTGGCGACATCTTCTGGAGGGGCTCGCTTCCCCTTCCAAGTATTCACGGACCACAAGAACTTGGTGTATTTGCAGACAGCCCAGTGGCTAAATTCCCGTCAGGCCAGATGGTCCTTGTTTTTCTCCTGGTTCCATTTCACCCTCCATTTCCTCTCCGGTGAGAAGAACATTCACGTAGATGCTCTATCCCGCTCCGTGGTGTCCTCTGAGGAGGTGGAGGAGGAGCCTCGGCTAATTGTCCCCACAGAAAGCCTAAGAACGGTGGCTCCGGTTTCGCTTGAGTCTGTGCCTCCGGGCAAGACTTTTGTGCCCACAAATTTGCGACCGGAAGTACTCTCTTGGGCACATTCGTCCAGGGTGGGTGGACATTTTGGGACAAAAAGGACTTCTGAGTTGCTGGCGAGGACATACTGGTGGCCGCAGATGGCCCGTGACGTCAGGGAATACGTTCAGGCACCAAGAATAAGTCCCCTCGACAACAGCCAGCTGGGTTACTTTTCCCTTTACCGGTGGCAGACAGGCCTTGGGAGATGGTCGGATGGATTTTGTGGTGGGCTTACCCAAGTCTCGGGGCTGCACCATCATCTGGGTGATAACCGACCACTTCTCCAAAATGGTGCACTTAGTGCCGTTACCACGGTTACCTTCTGCACGGGCCTTGGCAGCATTATTCATTAGGCATATTTTCCGCCTACACGGTATGCCAGACAAGATTGTCAGTGATCGAGGTCCCCAGTTTGCGTCTCGGTTCTGGAGAGAGCTGTGTCGTTTACTCAGCATTGAGTTGAATCTCTCCTCTTCATACCATCCCGAGACTAATGGGTTGGTAGAGAGGGCCAACCAGACCTTGGTCACATACTTGCGACATTTTGTCAGACCCCATTCCTCCTGAACTACGGTCAGCATCCGCGGGTACCAGTGCCTATGCCCGTGTCTTCTGCCGATTCCAGGATGGCAGACTGGGCTGTGGAGGCACGGGACATTTGGGACCGCACCCAGGATGCCATTCAGGCTTCCAAAGAGAGGATGAGGTCTTCGGCCGATGCCCATTGGCGCTCCGCTCCTACATTTGCTCCGGATGACCTAGTGTGGCTTTCTGCCCGAAACATCAGGCTACGTGTAGAGTCCACCAAGTTGGCACCTAGCTTTTTGGGCCCCTTTAAAGTTCTTGAGCAGGTGAACCCGGTGGTTTACCGCCTAGCCCTTCCGCCTCGCCTTGGTATCACTGACACCTTTCACGTGTCCCTCCTGAAACCCGTGGCCATTTCCCGGTTTTCCGAGTCATCTGCCGGGACGTCGGGTTCATCTACCGACGATCATGAGGTGAACGCCATTGTTGGGTGCAAGGTGGTACGAGGCAAAAAATTTTATTTGGTGGATTGCAGGGGTTATGGGCCTGAGGATAGGTCCTGGGAGCCTGCCGAGCATGTTCACGCTCCGCAGCTCATCGCTGCCTTTGAACGCAGCGAGGCCCAGAGAAGGAGGGGCCCTAGGAGGGGGGGTAATGTTAGGGTTCGAGTTCCCGCTTCTGCACAAGGGGAGTCTCGAACCGGTCCCGCTGCGGTCTCCCATTCATCTCCGGCCGCAGTGGAGCCTGCTCAGCAGAGACATCGGTCCAAGCGTCTTGCCCA
The DNA here is from genome assembly GCA_033576555.1 of Oophaga sylvatica. Lineage (NCBI taxonomy): Eukaryota > Metazoa > Chordata > Amphibia > Anura > Dendrobatidae > Oophaga > Oophaga sylvatica. Next base: position 805 of record JARQOD010007212.1, on the reverse strand, counting down.
CTCCACTACTGTGCAGTGACTTGCTGCTGCCTTTCCTGGATCTGCTATTATAGCCTGTGTTGGAGCAGACGTCTTTGGGACAAAGTCCTGCGTTTTCCCTTCTGAGCATGCCCAGAGTGAGATCTCTCATCGGAGATCAGGGGTCACATGCTCAGGTACTGCAGCGGCTCCTATTGGTCCGCCAGGAAGGCCCTGCGATTACTGATGTTCGGGAACAAGTTTCATTGGTCCTGGTTTCTGGCAGGTCCTGTAGCTGTTGCTATAAAAGGGTAGCATGGCTGGGCCGCCATGCGCTAATATCAACCATTGTATGCTATGCGCCAGTGTGGTCATGCGTGTGTGTGGTTAGGGACCCGGCTGAAATAAGCCACTAGAATACCGACTTAATCGGTGAGGAGTTTGGTGTGCTAGCTGGTCAGGGTCGGCGTCCTAGATGCCCTAGATTACCGGCATAACCGGTGAGGAGTTTTGATTGCCGTATTCAGGGTCTGGCGTTCAGACGCCATAGATTGCGGGTGACTCCCGCGAGGACATTAGCACATGATCACGCTTTATGTACGCTTAGCACTTAATTGTGTACCTGAGAGCCTGACAGGACACAGCACTTTTCCTCAGCGGCCCTGTGACGTAACAGGGTTCGCTTTCAACGCTAGACAGCGCCCTAGCGTGTTTTCTTTGCGACTCAGTTGTGTTTAGTGAGTTCGCAACATCGCCATATAGCGCTGCGGCTCTCCTTCTGGCGGCTCTGTGGAGTAACAGAGTTCGCACTTATTGCCACAGCGCGTTACGGCGTTTATGTTGGCGA
>JARQOD010007211.1:0-39927 GCA_033576555.1 Oophaga sylvatica | reverse complement strand
GGTAAGGCCTCCAGGACTCCTAACCTAGAACGTAGATCTTGAAGAGCCTGACCAAACCCCTGTGCATTGTGGTTAACCCGAGACTCCAAGTCTCTAATCTGATTGAGTGCAGCCGCCACCTCCTGCTGCAAGGAGTTAACTATGGTGAACAATTTGTCTGCCCGTGTCTCCGTCATTGCCCCAGCAGAATCCTCTTTTTTAGGCTGGAATATCCTGTAATACTATTGTAGGAACTCGAGGATTCTGATAGCGTGGGGCAATGAACAATCAGAGACGGGTTTCTTTGAATGCAAATAATGTATTTGTGAAACAGCAAAACACCCAAAAACAATATTCAAACAACCCGTAGTGACATGCAATGAGTCCATATATATATACACAAGTCCAGTTATAGGAATCCGGATATATAAGTCTTTGAACCTCTATAGCGAGGGTGGTAAAGTTCTTACGACGGAGTCCTCACACAAATGTGACCACAAGGTAAGTCTGATGCACAGATAACGTGGCTGGATTTACACACTGCTGGTGTGTGAAGAGTCAGATCCAGGTAAGCAGAAAACACAGGAAGGTCCAGGAACAAGTTAATCTCAGTTGTGGCTTAATTCAGAGAAGTCCAACAACAAGTTCATAAGTCCGTAAGATTCCAGTAACAGTTCCAACAGCTATCACCAGAGGTAATGCACGAAGGGTTAAACAGCAACAGTTCAGAAACACAGTTCTTATCAGATGGAGTGAACCAAGGGTTAAATTCCCAAGTCAACAGTTTAGTGATAACACAGTATGTGCAACTTACATATGCAGAGAATGTCCAGAGCCATGGGTAGAAACTGCTGTGGCTGAGAAACACCTGAAGATAAAGTTATGCACTTTCCTGGTAAATACACAAAAGCTCTGTGAGGAACAAAGCAGCTGGGTTGCAGAGAAACAGAAGCAGAATATTCCAGCAGTGAAGCCAGCACCTGAGCCGGGTTTTAAACAAACGAACAGGAAGTAGGGCACAGAAAACAGCAAACTCCATTTTAACAAAGGGCAAAATCATTGACAAAGTTACCTAGAAAACCCGGAATACTGACACAGGGCATTATTATATGATTTCACCAGAATGTCAGTCGGATATCCCCTCTCTCTAAACCTCTGATGTAAATCCTTTGCCTGTTTTTTGAACATATTAATGTTCAAGCAATTTCTTCTGATACGAAGGAACTGCCCTTTCAGTATCCCCCATTTAAGAGGTGTCGGATGGTGACTTTTCCATTGCAAAAAACTATTTGTCACAGTCGGCTTACGATAAGTACAGGTGTTTAAGCCTCCGTCTTGATTTTTTGTAATAGTAAGGTCCAAAAAGGTGATACTATGTTCTTGGTATTCAGATGTGAATTTCATGGCTATAGTATTGATGTTGATTTCCTCGATAAATCTGTTAAAATCCCCCTCAGGGCCAGACCACAGAATCAATATATCATCAATGTATCTGGCCCAGAGGCTGATCGAAGATTGCCACCATCGCTCCTCCTCAGAAAAAATGATGGTTTCCTCCCACCAGCCCAGGAACAGATTGGCATAGGAAGGAGCACAAGGGCTCCCCACAGCCGTGCACCTGAGCTGGTGGTAGTATTTTCCATTAAAGATAATTTCTGGTAAGAGTAAAGAGAAGGAGCTGATTTAGGAAATTGTGTTCAGCACATTCCACAGCTCTGGTTTTTAAAAAATTGTTCACTGCCTTAATATCAATGTTGTGGGGAATACTGCTGTACAAAGCTTCTACATCAATAGATGCTAGTTTGACATGGGGATCCACAACAACATCCTCCAGTAAACCAAGCAAATGAGAGGTATCCCTTACATAGGACGGAAGTGACACCACAAATGGTCTTAGAATTTGATCAATATAAATGCCGACATTCTTTGAAAGGAAGTCAATGCCTGCCACAATTGTACGGCCCTTCAGGGGTGTTAAAGGGAATCTGTCACCCCATTTTTGCCCTATGAGATACGGCCACCGCCATCAGGGGCTTATCTACAGCATTCTGTAATGCTGTAGATAAGCCCCCGATGTTACCTGAAAGAGAAGAAAAATGAGTTATATTATACTCACCCAGGGGCGGTCCGCCGTCCGATGGGCGTCGCGGTCCGGTTCGGCGCCTCCCATCTTGTAGCGAAGCCGGCCTCTTCTTTCCATCCCGTCGCGGCTCCTGCACAAGCGCACAGCTCTGCCCTGGTGAGGGCAGAGCAGAGTACTGCAGTGCGCAGGCACCGGACCTCTCAGACCTTTCCCGGCGCCTGCGCACTGCAGTACTCTGCTCTGCCCTAACAGGGCAGATCAGTGCACCTGCGCAGGAGTCACGACAGGATGGAAAGAAGAGGCCGGCTTCGCTACAAGATGGGAGGTGCTAAACCGGACAGCGACGCCCATCGGACCGGACGGCGGAACGCCCTGGGTGAGTATAATAAAACTTGTTTTTCTTCACTTTCAGGTGACATCGGGGGCTTATCTACAGCATTACAGAATGCTGTAGATAAGCCCCTGATGGCGGTGGTCACATCTCATAGGGAAAAAATGGGGGTGACAGATTCCCTTTAAGCCCTTATGTATTTTGGGGAGGGCATAAAAAGATGGTATAACAAGGGTAACTGGAGCCAGAAAAACAAACTCATTCTGTGCGATTAAAGCCCTTTCCTTAGCTGGGATCAATGTAACAATTCATCACAAAAGGTCTTCTGGTATTATCTCATAGGTTTCCTTGTCATTAAGGAGTAACCCACACATTTCAAGATATTTTGAATGGTCCATTACTACCAAGTTCCCCCCTTTGTTTGATGACATAAAGATTAACTCATTATTCTTTTCAAGCTTAGTTAGCGCCAGGGATTGACTTGGCATTAGATTGTTTTCTATCCCACAATGGGTGTTAGAAATTTTACACAAATCTGCTTGAACCAGCTTAATGAATATATAAACACTTGTAATGTCCTTACATGGTAGCATTCTGGTACTCTTTCTTTTCAGATTAGTGAAAGGTCCTTGACCTCTGTTATTCTCGTTCTCTTTAAACAGCCCAACTAAAGCTTGAAAGCTCTCCAAATCATCCTCAGTGAGTCCCTGTTCCTTACATTGTTCCAAGTAGTGTTGAATATTCCGATACTGCAAATATCGGGTATCGGCCGATATTCGCTGTATCGGAATTCCGATTCTGAGATCCGATATTTTTGTCATATCGGATACCGGAATCTGAGTTTTCCTCTAAAGTCTATGGGGAGTTCCTGTGTCACAGAACGAAGTACGTGACACAGGAACTTCCCGAAAGTGTCACTGTCAGTGTCGGTCGGGTCTGTCAGGTGTCAGCAGCACTTACCTGGCAGAAGATCCCAAGCGGTCACGTCCATCCATCCATCCTGGCCGGCCATTACCCTCTCCCTGGCGGTCACGTGCAGCTTCTCGCGATAACTGCAGTGACTGCCGGGTACTTGGTAATCTCGGCCAGCTGTACTCTCGCGACAGCTGGCCATAAACCAGTCCGATGATGTCACCGCCGGGGAATCTCCTCAGGTAAGCAGCTCTGCTACATCTGGATGCCATTCTCAGCCTGGCATGCAGATGTAGCAGAGCTGGACTCGTCGTGTAACACTCGTGATTTTGGACTGCGTCGGACAGGGAGTATTAGTGTTGGTTTGTTAATTTTGTTTTTTTACAGGAAAACGATGGCGTCGCAGAACGATGGCATCGCAGGATGAGCGTAAAATAAAAATAATGAAAACTGTGTGGTGTTTTATTTCATTAAAATGCTTTTTTCTGGCTGTGTATTTTTAAAAATGTACAAACTATGATTAATAATGGATCGGTGTCTTATTGACGCCTCTTCATTATTAACCGGGCTTATTGTCACCTTTCAATCAAAGGTGACATTAACCCTTATTACCCCGCTTGCCACCGCTACAAGTGGGAAGAGCCGGGTAAAGTGCCACAATTGGCGCATCTTTGGATGCGCCAATTGTGTTGCTGCTGCAGCCTGGTATTTTTAGGCTGTTGAGGGCAAAAATCCATGGGCCTTGATAGTCTTTTAATACCAGGTCGCAGCAGTCTGCTTTTTACTTGGCTGGTTAACAAAAATAGGGGGACCCCCACGCCTTTTTTTTTTTTCGACTGGATCCCCTATTTTTGTTAACCAGCCAAGCTAAGCAGACTGCTGTGGTCTGGTATTATCAGGCTTGCAAGTGTTATGTTTCGGTAGCTGAGGAGGACAGGAACAACAGCAGGGCAGCCGAACACCTGAGATGTTGGTAACTGATGGGTTGCAGATTCCTAAACTAACGACACAACTAGAGGTAGCTGTGGAGCATTCCTACGTTGATCCTAGACGCCTCGTCACAGCCTGAGAGATAACTACACCTAAAGGCAGAAAGATGAAAGCTATCTGCCCTGGAGCAGATCCCCAAAGAAAATAGGAAGCCCCCAAACATATAATGGCGGTTAGACAAGATGAAATTACAAACACAGGCAGAAAATAGACTGAGCAAACGCTGGGGCCACAAGCTGACTAAATAGGATAGGACAGGAGAGATTACTTTCTGAAACCCAGAAAACCCTACAAAAATCCAACAATTCTGATTACAAAAATACTGAGATCACACGATCTCGCCACCCACTAAATCAGATCTCAGTGTGAACAAAAACCATGCTGCAGCCGCTGAAAAACAGGAAAAAGCAAATGAGCAAATAACAGTGGCTGCAGAAAAACTGTGAAGAGCTCAGGCCCCAGGAGGGGACCTGGCTGACCTCCACAAAAGTGCAGAGTACTATGCAAAAATCAAGCACAAAAATAAAAGCAGAAAATATCTTATCTGAAAGCAGAAGATGCAGGCAAGACTCAGCAAACTTCCAAATGAATCAGGAACCACAACTGAGACAAGAACAATTGATCACCGGCAACCATCATGGGAGAGAACCTCCCTTATATCAGACCAGTCAGTGATCCCAGATTGCCAATCCTCGCTGAAAGGTTCAGAACTGTCTGTAACCACCAGAGGGAGCCTCTGCTCAGAAACCATCTCTGGCACATTCATAACAGTACCCCCCCTTGAGGAGGGGTCACCGAACCCTCACCTGTACAACCAGGCCGATCAGGATGAGCTCAGTGATAGGCACGGATCAGTCTCCTAGCATGGATGTCCGAAGCAAACACCCAAGAATTGTCCTCCTGACCATAACCTCTCACTTAACCAAATACTGGAGTTTCTGTCTAGAAAAACGAGAATCCAATATTTTCTCAACCACATACTCCAGATTGCCCTCAACCAAAACAGGGTCAGGAGGCACAGCCATAGGAACCACTGGCTCAACAAACCTCTTCAATAAGGACTTGTGGAACACGTTATGGATCTTAAATGTCCCTGGGAGAATCAAACGGAAGTAAACAGGATTAAGAATCTCCATGATCTTATAAGGTCCAATGATCCTGGGCTTAAACTTTGGAGATGCAACCCTCATAGGGATATTTCTTGAGGACAACCAATCCAAGTCCCCCACTTTAAACCGAGGACCATCAGTCCTATGCCGGTTGGCAAACCGCTGGGCCTTCTCCTGAGAGAGAGACAACCTCTCCACTACCTGGTCCCAAATCTGCTGCATTCGCTCCACAACAGAGTCAACACTCGAACAGACAGAAGCTTCCGCATGTCCCGAAGAAAATCGAGGGTGAAACCCAAAATTGCAGAAAAATGGAGACATCAAGGTGGCAGAGCTAGCCATATTATTAAGAGCAAACTCAGCCAAAGGCAAAAAAGACCCAGTCATCTTGATCAGCAGACACAAAACATCTCAAATAAGTCTCCAAGGTCTGGTTTGTTCTCTCAGTTTGTCCATTGGTCTGAGGATGAAAAGCAGAGGAGAAAGATAATTGAACACCAAGTTTAGAACAAAATGTCCTCCAAAATCTGGAAACAAACTGGACTCCTCTGTCAGACACAATGTTCTCCGGAATGCCATGTAACCGAACCATGTGCTGAAACAACAAAGGCACCAATTCGGAGGCGGAAGTCAACTTAGGTAATGGCACAAGATGTATCATCTTGGAAAACGTATCACAGATTACCCAGATAACGGTCATTTTCTGAGAAACAGGGAGGTCGGAAATAAAATCCATAGAGATATGGGTCCATGGCCTCTTGGGCACAGGTAATGGCATTAACAAACCACTAGAGTGAGAGAAAGGCTTGGAGCAAGAGCAAGTCCCACAGGACTGCACAAATTCCCTGACATCACGAGACAAAGTAGGCCACCAAAAGGACCGACTCACCAAGTCTCTGGTACCAAAAATCCCGGGATGACCAGGCAACGCGGAACAATGAATCTCAGACATCACACTCTTCTTCCACTGCAAAGTGAATAATCATGTGCACAGCCGTATAGGAGTATCTGAGTAGGTTCCCACACCATATAAATATAGCAAATAAACTCAGAACTCAACTTCAGTAGAGTGATGATTTTTAATCGTGTCCACAGTAATAACAGAAACGTTTCGGTCCTGAACTTGGCGGATACCGCGTCCACCGCAGGCACATTTTTTCTCCACCGGGACCCCCCAGGTAACCGCTGCCATATTTGATCACCTATATCGAACAGAATTTAAACCTGATATTCCGGGCATAGCCCCTCTTTTTGCTGGGTCCACCTACTCACAGTAGTCTATGTGACTGATGAAGGTCCAAGTTCAGGACCGAAACGTTTCTGTTATTACTGTGGACACGATTAAAAATCATCACTCTACTGAAGTTGAGTTCTGAGTTTATTTGCTATATCTTCTTCCACTGGTCTGGGACAAACAATTTCCCAATAGGGCAGTGCTCAGGTTTATCCTCCTGACACCCTTCCAGAGCCAGTCTCAAATTGGGCGAGATGGCGGAAAGAACTACACCCTCTTTCAAAATAACAGTAGGATCAGATAACTCAGGAGAGTCCGCAAAGAAACTCCTCGAGAGGGCATCCGCCTTAACATTCTTAGTGCCAGGAAGAAAAGAAACCACAAAATTAAAACGTGTGAAAAACAAGGCCCACCTGGCCTGTCTAGGATTAAGTCGATTGGCTGATTCGAGATAAACCAGATTCTTATGGTCCGTGAGGACCACCATCTGATGTTTGGCTCCTTCCAACCAATGTCTCCACTCTTCAAAGGCCCACTTCATGGCCAATAACTCCCGATTACCAACGTCATAATTACGTTCAGTTGGAGAAAATTTTTGAGAGAAAAAGGCACAAGGGTTACTCTTAGAGGTCTCTGGATCTCTTTCGGACAAAACGGCACCTGCCCCAATTTTAGCGGCATCAACCTCCACCTGAAACGGTAAAGAAACATCAGGCTGCCGTAGAACAGGAGCAGAAGTGAATCTCTGCTTAAGTTCCTGAAACGCAGAGACTGCCTCAGGAGACCAATTCACCACATCAGAACCCTTTTTGGTCAAATCAGTCAATGGTTTAACAATACAGGAGAAATTAACAATAAATTTACGATAAAAATTGGCAAAACCCAAAAATCTCTGAAGAGCCTTTAATGAAGTAGGTTGGACCCAATCACAAATGGCCTGAACCTTGACCGGGTCCATTTCAATAACAGACGGAGACAAAATGAATCCCAGAAATGAGACCGTCTGTACACCAAAAAGACACTTTGATCCCTTCACATACAGTGCATTCTCTCTCAAAATCTGGAACACAGTCCGAACATGTTTCACATGATAGTCCCAGTCATTGGAAAAAAATCAAGATATCATCCAAATAAACAATCAGAAATTTATCCACAAAATCCCTGAAAATATCATTCATGAAGGATTGGAAGACGGAAGGACCATTAGTGAGCCCAAATGGCATCAATAGGTACTCAAAATGCCCCTCTGGGTATTAAACGCCGTCTTCCATTCATCCCAGTGCTTAATGCGAATAAGGTTATACGCCCCCCTGAGGTCAAGCTTGGTAAACCAACTAGCACTTTTCACCCTGGAAAACAGGTCAGAAATCAAGGGTAACGGATATTGATACTTCACAGTGATCTTATTCAAGAGTAGTGTTGAGCATTCTGATACTGCAAATATCGAGTATCGGCCGATATTCGCTGTATCGGAATTCCGATTCCGAGTTCCGATATTTTCGTCTATCGGATACCAGAATCGGAATGTCACTGTCACTGTCAGTGTCCGTCGGTCGGGTCTGTCAGGAGTCAGCGGCACTTGCCCGGCAGAAGATCTCCGGCGGTCACATCCTGGACTGCTTGATGGCCGCCATCCTCTTCTCCCTGGTGGTCACATGCAGTTTCTCGCGATAACTGCAGTGACTGCTGGGTAATCGCGGCCGTAAAGCAGTCCGATGACGTCACCGCCGGGAAGCAGGTAATCAGCTGTGCTGCGCCGGGATGTCAGGCTCTGCCTGGCATTGCGATGTAGCAGAGCTGGATCGTCGTGGGACACCCGTTACTATGGACTGCGTCGGACAGGTGGTATACTGTTGGTTTGTTTTTTTTTATTTTTTTACAGGAGATCGACGGCGTCGCAGGAATGAGAGAGTAATAAAATTAATTAAAACGGTGTTGTCTCTTTTATTTCATTAAAAACTTTTTTCTTGCTGTGTCTTTTTTTTAAACATTTAAAAACTTTGGGATTAATAATGGATCGGTGTCTTATTGATGCCTCTCCATTATTAACCGGGCTTATTGTCACAGTGCAATCAACGGTGACATTAACCCCTTGTTACCCCGCTTGCCACCGCTACAGGGCAAGTGGGAAGAGCCGGGTAAAGTGCCACAATTGGCACATCTTTTGATGCGCCAAATGTGGGGCTGCTGTAGCCTGGTATTATCAGGCTGTTGAGGGCCAAAATCCATGGGCCTTGACAGTCTTTTAATACCAGGCCGCAGCAGTCTGCATTTTACTTGGCTGGTTAACAAAAATAGGGGGACCCCTACGCCGTTTTTTTTTCGAGGGGATCCCCTATTTTTGTTAATCAGCCAAGCTAAGCAGACTGCTGTGGCCTGGTATTATCAGGCTGGCAAGGTCCATGGATATTGGATCCTTACCAGCCTGAAAAACCAGGCCTCAGCGGTCTTCTTCATCTGACTGGTTAACAAAAATAGGGGGGACCCCACGCCAATTTTTTTCGAGGGGATCCCCTATTTTTGTTTATCAGCCAAGATATGCAGACTGCTGTGGCCTGGAATTATCAGGCTGGCAAGGTCCATGGATCTTGGCTCCTTAACAGCCTGAAAATCCAGGCCTCAGCGGTCTGCTTCATCTGGCTGGTTAACAAAAATAGGGGGGACCCCATGCCAATTTTTTTCGAGGGGATCCCCTATTTTTGTTAATCAGCCAAGATATGCAGACTGCTGTGGCCTGGTATTATCAGGCTGGCAAGGTCCATGGATCTTGGCTCCTTAACAGCCTGAAAATCCAGGCCTCAGCGGTCTGCTTCATCTGGCTGGTTAACAAAAATAGGGGGGACCTCACGCCAATTTTTTTTGAGGGGATCCCATATTTTTGTTAACCAGCAAAGATAAGCAGACTGCTGTGGCCTGGTATTATCAGGCTGGCAAGCAGGGTCGGACTGAGCCACCGGGACACCGAAGAAACCTCCGGTGGGTCCCAGCTCCTGCGTGGTGGGCCCTGATTTGAAAGGATAGGTCCGGGGCAGAGGGGGCGGTGGCCCCGGGAACCGCGCTCTGAGGGGGCCCACCCGGAGCTACGCTACAGTAACTGTATCGGCGTGCACAGCACGCCGATACAGTTACATTCTGCGGCAGAGCAGGGAGAATCGCTCTCCCTGCTCTGCCGCCCGGAAGCTATGGGGCCTGAACAGGCGGTGGGGGGGCCCGGTGCCAGCAGTGGGCCCCCCACCCGTCATCGGAGGGTCAGCTGTATCGGCATCCAGCCGATACAGCTGACCGCATAGAGAGAGAAGGAGCGAGCGCTCCTTCTCTCCCATAATCCCCCTCTCAGCATCTGACAGCGGGCGCGATGACATCACCTGCCGGCGCCCGCTGTCAGACGCAGAGAGGGAGAACAGTGAGCAGCACAGGAGCCGGGAGGTGAGTATTGTTTTTTGTTTTTTTTTAATGGGGGTGCATTATACTACAGAGGCTGTATATGGGGGTGCATTATACTACAGAGGCTGTATATGGGGGCTGCATTATACTACAGAGGCTCCATATTGGGGTGCATTATACTACAGAGACTCCCTATGGGGATGCATTATTAATTCTATAATATAGAGGCTGCCTATGGGGTGCATTATATTATAGACTCTGCCTATGGGGGTTTATTATAATATAGAGCTGCCTATGGGGGTGCATTATACTATATTGAGGACTATCTGGTGTATTATGCTGTATGGATGCTATCTAGGGGCCATCATACAGTGTTGGACCCATTAAATAGTTTGGGGACATTAAGGGGTCAGTATATATCCAGTGAGGGGGCATTATTCTGTGTATAGGGGAGATGTACAGGGGGAGACTTGGGACATTATTAAATGTAAAGTGGACACTTATTGTTATAGGGGAACTCGGGTTACTGTGACTGTCAAAGGGGCACACAGGGCATTATTACAGTCTAGGGGACAAAATGTGGGCACTGTTTTCTAGGGCACTTGCACCCGGCATTACTATATTCTAGAGGGGTGCTTTAAAATTTAGAGGTCACACAGAACCACACAGCAGGTGCAGTAATAGGGACACATACGGCAGCAGCAGCTCAGTATTGGGGTATCAGGTGCAGTAATAGGGACACATACGGCAGCAGCGGCTCAGTATTGGGGTATCAGGTGCAGAAATAGGGACACATATGGCAGCAGCGGCTCAGTATTGGGGTATCAGGTGCAGTAATAGGGACACATACGGCAGCAGCGGCTCAGTATTGGGGTATCAGGTGTAGTAATAGGGGCACATACGGCAGCAGCGGCTCAGTATTGGGGTATCAGGTGCAGAAATAGGGACACATGTGGCAGCAGCAGCTCAGTATTGGGGTATCAGCAGGATGAGGAGTTTTTGCAGGTTGAGAATAGTCCAATTGTGACCGTGACAGTGCTAAAAATATGAGAAGTGAAATGTGTCTTTGTTGTAATCTCTGCAGTCGAGTCCTGGCTGGAGAAGTCGTCATGTCGGTCTGGGCCAGATGGAAAAGACATGAAAAGTGAACAATTCCATTAGAAAGAACATCAGCGGTAAGTCATTATCTGTACCTGTGCTGTAATCTATTATATGTTCTGTAGGACTGGTATTATTTACCACAGACCATATGGCGGTAATATCAATATTGGTCTTTTTATATATAGATTATTTTTGGCAACAGCGCGGTCATTTGTTGAGGTTCTCTGATTAGGGGCCCACTCAGAAGTTTCGCCCCCACTAAACCAAAACCCTAGCTACGCCTCTGGCTCTCTCTCTAGTCTTTCTTTCTCTCTCTAGTCTTTCTCGCTCTCTGTTCTTTCCTTCTCGCTCTCTGTTCTTTTTTCTCTCTGTTCTTTCTTTCTCTCTCTCTTTTCTTTCTTTCCTCTCTTTCTTTCTCTGCTTGTTCTTTCTCTCTCGCTGCTCTTTCTTTCTTTTCCTCAGTACCAGCCACTGTGCCCTCATTACCAGTCAGTGTGATCAGCAGTGCTAAATGGGTACGCTTGGGGCGAGGATATGGGTGTGATTAGCTGTGAAATGGGTGTGGTCGGGGCGTGGCCTAAAATTTGCAGCGGCGCGCTACGCGAGCCGCAGCCTTTAACCCTCTTTCCTGTCTTCAAAATTTGGGAGGTATGCTGTGTGACCTCCCTACAACTTCTGGGCATGCTCCTGATGAGCACGACGGATGGTCTCCTGAGGGATCTCCTCCCACACCTGGACTAAAGCATCCACCAACTCCTGGACAGTCTGTGGTGCAACGTGGCATGGCCTAAAATTTGCTGCAGCAGGCACAGCGTGCCACAGCCTTTGTCCCTCTTTCCCTTCTTCAAAGGTTGGGAAGTATGATGGTGGGCCCCAAGAATAATTTTTCTCTGGTGGGCCCAAGGTACTCCAGTCCGATGCTGCTGGCAAGGTCCATGGATATTGGCTCCCTAACAGCCTTAAATACCATGCCTCAGCAGTCTGCTTCATCAGGCTGGTTAACAAAAATAGGGGGGACCCCACGCCATTTTTTTTTTTTTCGAAGGGAACCCCTATTTTTGTTAATCAGTTCCCTCTGACGTCACTGATTGTGTCCCTGACTGACCTGAAGTGAAAGTGGAAAGCAATCAATTAAGCTTTCCACTTCCTCTCCTGTCAGCCAGGAGAGGAACTCATTCATTTGGGGGTTTACTGTGAGGCTGCAGCATTAGCTGCGGTCCCTGCAGTAAACATTAACCCTTTCTGAAGGATTACACCATGGGACCTGACTGTGCATGGGATAGGTAAGAATAATTTTGCTTTTTTATTTTATTTTTATTACAGGAAATGGTTTTTGCAGTAAAATAAAAGATGGTCAAAAACATGTGTCTATTTCATTAAAATGATTTTTAATTAAAGTGTGTGTTTTATTTCATGCAATAGGATTAATAATTGATAGTTGTCTAATTGACAGCTCTCAATTATTAACCTGGCTTAAGGTCACCTTTCAATAGCAAGGTGGCTTTAACCCCATATTAACCCATTCGCCACCGCTACAGGGCAATGGGAATAGACGGGCAAAGTGCCAGAAAGGGCGAATCTAATTATAGATTTGTCTTTTCTGGGGTGTCTGGGGGCAGATGTTAGTAGCCAGGGGGGGGCCAAAAATAATGGTCCCTCTCTGGGCTATTATTATCTGCCCCCACTCATGGCTTTGTCTGTCTGGTTGCGAAAATAGGGCGGGAGCCCACGCATTTTTTTTCAGCAATTTTACACCTCATATATATATATACATGTCATTGAATTTGTGACACTATATATATATATATTTATATTTATAGTTCATACACTTCTACATAGTATAATAGCCGCTAATTCAATTGCCGGCTTTTGTGAAAATGCAGAACCCGACATGAAATGACACTTGGTTTACATAGAGTTAACCATGTCTTTTCACGTAGTTTGATATCTGATTTGCACAAACAATTACATGAGTGTAAGTGTGCAAAATTTCACACCTGTAGGGGTTAATTAAAGGTGTAAATTCGTAGCAAAAAAGTCCGTTTTTTTTACAACGAATTTACACCTTTAATTAACCCCTACAGGTGTGAAATTTTGCACACTTAAGGTACTGCCACACTAGACAATCCTGCTAGCGATCTCATTAGCGTCGCATACTAATGAGATCGCTAGCGGGATTGTTTCTATATCGCTAGTGGCTACCTATTTTAGCGATGTCGTTAGGACGCTATCGCGGTTAGCGATCTCCTTAACGATTTTAGCGGTACAAAAGTACCGCTAAATCGCTAAAAAAGGTGCCACACTTAGCGATATATACTTACCCAGCGGGGCGCCAGCGACGAAAATAGGGTCCGGAACGATTCCAGCGAGGAGCGAGATCACAGCAGGAAGCTCGTCGCTGGCAGCTGCCGCACACAACAACATCGCTAACGGGATCGCTAAATAGTGACGTTTTTTAGCGATCCTGTTAGCGATGTTGTTTAGTGTAGCATACCCTTTACACTCATGTAATTGTTTGTGCAAATCAGATATCAAACTACATGAAAAGACATGGTTAACTCTATGTAAACCAAGTGTCATTTCATGTCGGGTGCTTCTGTCTTTTCACAAAAGCCGGCTTTACCCGGCAATTGAATCAGAGGCTATTTTACTATGTAGAAGTGTATAAACTATAAATATATCTATATATATATATGTCACAATGACATGTATATATATATATATATATATATGTATTCTATGTGTGTATATTTAGTGTTTACAAGGAAAGAAAGAGGTTTTTTTAGTTACGATATTTTGTTCCCATAGACTTACATTGGATTTCCGGTATCGGTATCGGGTATCGCCGATATTTTAATGGTATTGGCGATACCATTACGATTCCGATACTTTTGGATATCGGAAAGTATCGCTCAACTCTATTCAAGAGACGATAATCAATACACGGCCTCAATGAACCATCCTTTTTGGCCACAAAGAAAAAAACGGCACCCAAGTGTGAAGAGAATGGTCTGATATTACCCTTCTCCAATAACTCCTTGATATAAGATCGCATACCATCGTGTTCAGGTACAGACAAGTTAAAAAGCGACCTTTAGGAAATTTACCACCAGGCACTAATTTAATAGCGCAATCATAGCTCCTGTGAGGGGGCAAGGATGCAGATTTACTTTCACTAAATACATCCGAAAAATCAGTCAAAAAATCAGGAACATCCTGAGACTGGGGAGAGGCAGAAAAAACAGGAGTGTTGGCATTAACACATTGGCAGCCCCAACTGGTCACAGACACAGATTTCCAATCCTAAACAGGACTATGAGACTGTAACCAAGGGAAACCTAGTACAATAATGTCATGCAGATTATACAGCACCAGAAATTTGCAACTCTCCTGATGATCTGGTTCAACCCTCATTATCACCTGAGTAGAAAACTGGGGATTATTCTCCGCCAAAGGGGTAGAATCAATGCCCAGTAGGGGAATAGACTTCCGCAGGGATATCATGGGAAACCCACAACGTTTGGCAAAGTCAAAATCCATCAGGTTAATAGCTACTCCTGAATCAACAAAGCCTGAGCAGAAAATGTGGACAGGGAGCAAATCAGGGTAACAGTCAACAGAAATTTAGTCTGAACACTACCCAAGACAACTGAGCGTGCAAAACGTCTTCCCCGCTTAGGGCAGACTAAAATAGCATGAGAGGCGTCACCACAGTAGAAACATAACCCATTGCGCTTTCGAAACTCTTGACGCTGTGCCCCAGAAGTCACTCTACCACACTGCATGGGCTCAGAAGCTGGCTCACAAGGCAACACTATCTCCTGCATACCTCTGCGCTCACGCAAACGTCTGTCAATTTGAATAGCCAATGACATAGAATCATTGAGACCAGAGGGAGCAGGGAATCCCACCATAACATCTTTTACATTCTCTGACAGCCCCTTCCGAAAAAGGGCTGCCAAAGCATCATCATTCCATTTGGTCAGGACTGCCCACTTTCGGAATTTCTGACAGTACAACTCAGCGTCTTCAAGACCCTGATTTAATGCCAACAAGGTTTTTTCAGCTTGATCAGTGACATTAGGTTCATCGTACAATAACCCCAGAGCCAGAAAAAATTCATCAACATCATTCAAAACAGGATCCCCAGGTTTCAGGGAAAAATCCCAATCCTGAGGGTCGCCGCGCAGGAGAGAGTTGACAATTTGAACCTGCTGTGCTGCGTTCCCTGAGGACTTAGGCTTTAAGGCAAAAAACAACTTGCAGTTATTTTTCAAATTCAGAAATTTAGCTCGATCCCCCAAAAATAAATCTGGCATGGGGATCCTAGATTCCACAACCGGCAACCCTGCAAGATAGGTAGCAATACTCCAAACCTCAGTGGCAAGCTGATCCACACGGCCAGACAACTGTGCAAGCTCCACTGAGAGAAAAAAAAATCCTCCTCAGCACCCAGAGTAAAAGAGGGAAAAAATGCAACAAATAGGGAAAAAAAAAATCTCTGACAACTCTGACAACTTTTTTTTTCTCTTTCCACAATATTTTTCCCTTCTGTGAGTACCATATAATTTTCAGTTTAGGCCGGTGATACTGTTATGTTTTGGTAGCTGAGGAAAATAAGCAAAAACAGCATTAAAACCAGAGAGGCTGGAACCTATTGGATTGCAGTAACCGGAACTAACCACACAACTAGAGGTAGCCGTGGATCGTTCCTACATTGATCCTAGACGCCTCGTCACAGCCTGAGAGATAACTACACCTAAAGGCAGAAAGATGAAAGCTATCTGCCCCGGAGCAGATCCCCAAAGAAAATAGGAAGCCCCCAAACATGTAATGGCGGTTAGACAAGAAGAAGAACGGACACAGACAGAAAATAGAATGAGCAAACCCTGGGGCCTAATCTGTCTAGACAGAAAAGTACAGGAAAGGATACTCACTGCAATCCAAAAAAAAAACCTAAAAATACAAACTCTTCAGATTGCAAAAACACCTGAGATCACACGATCTCTACCACCTAATCAGATCTCTGGTGTAACAAAACTAAGCCGCAGCCACTGAAAAAACAGGAAAAAGCAAATGAACAAACAACAGTGGCTCCAGATAAACTGAGAGGAGCACAAGCCCCCGGAGGGGACCTGGCTGACCTCCACAGAAGTGCAGGGAACAATGCAAAAAGCAAGCACAAAAATAAAGCAGAAAATATCTTATCTGATAGCAGAAGATGCAGGCAAGACTCAGCAAACTTCCAAATGAACCAGGACCCACAATTGAGACAAGAACAATTGATCACCGGCAACCATCATGGGAGGGAACCTCCCTTATATCAGACCAGTCCGTGATTCCAGATTGCCATTCCTCGCTGAAAGGTTCAGTACTGTCTGTAACCACCAGAGGGAGCCTCTGCTCAGAAACCATCTCTAGCATATTCATAACAGTTACTCTGAAAAAACTGGACCACCTCTTCCAGGTTAGAGGATGAGTAAAGCTCTATTTTGGGACCTTCACCCATGGCCACAGTGGAGCTAAAGGCATACACTCTGGATCCATCTTCAGCCCTTTATCCTGGGGAAGACAATCAAAAGGCAGGGTTGCTCCAGGAAGCAGATCACTGCTATAGTCGCAGGAGACGTGTGAGGAGAATGCCATCGCTTCCCCTTCTTCGGAGACATGATCACACCTTGACTCGATGACTAGCAGACCAGATGAAGAAGACGATCTTGCTGACTGACTCAGATGCAAGGGAACCAGACACCTCTTGTCACATGCTCATATATATGTAAGCCTACAAAATTATACCTCCACAGTTATACTTCCAAAAAAGAGAAAATGAGGTTTTTCAATATAAAAGTAATTTTTATTGAATAATCATTAAAAATAAATTTAAAATATGTATACATATACACAGCAACAAAAGATATATATGTGCAGTCTAATGAGGGTATTTATACAAATGGTTCTATGAGGAATTTCTTACCAATAATATAATATAGGGAGAGAGAAAAAAGCTGCCCAAATGTGATATATATACAGTACCTACTCTATGGTGCAGCATAAGGTTCTCCTCTTTGAATAGTATCTCATTAACCATAAATATACATCCAGCTCATATATATATAACCAAGTGGTTTTTAAACTATGCAAGCTATAAAAAAGTGTCTAGTGCATAATATATGGCACAAATAGTGCCTATATCAGTGCCTATATCAGATATTCATCCTATTCACAAATAAAGGCTAATATGGCAAATATTTAAAAAATGCTCGCAAGAGAAAAATCCTAATTACATGGCTGGCAAATCATTCCCATACCTCTAAATGAACTGCAGCACCCCTGACGCGCGTTTCGCTAGTCGCTTCTTCCAGAGGGGACGAATAGGATGAATATCTGATATAGGCACTGATATAGGCACTATTTGTGCCATATATTATGCACTAGACACTTTTTTATAGCTTGCATAGTTTAGAATAGGTATATATATCACATTTGGGCAGCTTTTTTCTCTCTCCCTATATTATATTATTGGTAAGAAATTCCTCATAGAACCATTTGTATAAATACCCTCATTAGACTGCACATATATATATTTGTTGCATGTGTTCCCCGCTTGTTGTGTATATGTATACATATTTTAAATTTATTTTTAATGATTATTCAATAAAAATTACTTTTATATTGAAAAACCTCATTTTCTCTTTTTTGGAAGTACCTCTTGTCACATGGTTGTTTCATCCAAAGCACAGTGCTGGGTCACCAGACCTGAAAGGGTACAAGAATCTCAGGCTCCGAATGACCCATGGGCACACCAGACAGCAAATTGAAGATGAACTTCTTTGTGTACAATGCTCCGACTTGGAGCTGTTGTTGTCCTTGCAGGACTAGACTGTTCTTGAGTAGGGCTCGACTATCACTGGACAATGCCCACACCGGATTCTGGGGCTGAAGCAAGGAAATCACACACTGACTCTGTATGGCGGGTGGCTTATACACACCAAAGCTCCCAGAGGGCAAAAAAAAGTCATAGACTTTAATGGAGGGGAAGTACTCTAATCAATGGCAGCCTCTTCTACTGGCCCAAGGTTCTGGAGGCTGTCCGGGTGTTCCTCACAACCGCAGTGAAACCGTATGCCCTTCTTAAAATGGATTTCGGGCTGCTGCTTTTCCAGCCCATTCACATCAACATTTTTAGGTTTCACATGGGTAGCTGCTTTAACAGGTAGAAGAACTGGAGGGTCACAGACGGTTGTGTCTGGCGTGGCAGTTTCTTCACAGGTTTTGCCCATCTGGAGCGCCTCTCGGATCTAGACAGGGAAGACATCGCAGGAGCAGCTGGACGAGGCGCATCAAAGACTCTACGGAAGGCCACCAGGAAGGCCCCTAGGTTCATGATGATAGGATCCCCTACTTGCCAGAGGGGACAGATCCATAGTAAAGCATCTCCTGCTGGTAGGACATGATGTATCGCACCTTGTACCGGTCAGAGGGGAAACAAGCTGCATTCTGCAGGATGTAGCACAAGCACTTTTCCAGGGACCCTTGGCACTCAATAGGATTCCCATAGAACTTGGGTGGGTCTGCTGGGTCGTGCTCCTCATAAGCCATGAGTTGATTGTAGAGAGCCTGGGAGACTGTGATTGGGTCAGATGTCTCAGCAATCTGAACCACCCTTGGTGGAACAAATTCCTCAGGTTGCTCATACGAGCAAGAAAAAAGTTCATGATGCTCTGCAAGCGGAAGGACTTGGGACTCAGCCGGGAGCATGGCCTGTGCAAACTGTTATGCTCACGCCCTGGCTGATGGCCGTGAGCCAGGGGGTTGTGGCCCCACTGTGCTACAAACCAGACTACCCTGGAAGGGGCATGACTAGGACAGCTGCCTTCACTGAAGCCTCTGATGGGGAGGTCAGGCATTTGTGGCAGGCAGCTGCCAGGTGCTACTTCAGGGTGGTGTCTGGCTGTGGCTGCTGATCCCACTTGGGGAGACTGTGGCACAGCTGAGATACAGGCATGTTGGCATATGCAACAGATTAGGACTTATAAGTAAAAGGAGGACTTTATGCTGACCTGACAGTAGATGGCGATGTTGTGTAATGTTTCCTTCTGTTTAATGTATTGCATAAGAAATAGTCTCACTTGTAGTTTCACTTTCGTTTTGTTCCTGTTTCCTGATGCAATGCTAAAATTGACTGTGCATTTTTCTTTTACCTCATGTTGTTATAAAAGCTTGTTATCCCATGCAGCCTGCTCTGTGAAGTTTTCTACTGCAAAGGTGTGGATTCAGAAGCTGTTATGGGCCCAGATACAGGCAACCCAGATACAGCGTACCCAGACATCCAGACACCAGAGAATCCAGACACCACAGATCCCAAGCACCAAGAATACCAGATACCCAGGACACTGGAACTCTCAGCAAGACCCTGGTGAATGCAGAAGAATTCTTCAGTGCAAATCTCTCCAAACAAGTAAGATAAGTTAAAAATGACAAGTAGCACAGAGCTAAAACTCGCAGTAGCTAAACTGAATGATGAGAACTATCAGCTATGGAAGTTCAAAGTAGAGATGTTATTGTCTAAAGATGATTTTGGGAAGTAATCACTACAGATAGACCTGATCAAGATAATCAGACATGGGATAAGAAAAATAGACAAGCGAGAGCCACCATTAGCTTATTAGTAGATGATGCTCAATTAATACATATAAGAAATGAAGAAACAGCGAAAGGAATGTGGGAAGCATTAAGAAGCTATATGAGAGACCCAGCTTAAATCACAAATTATTTATATTAAGAAAGCTTTACAGTATGAGACTAAGTGCAGACAGTGACATTCAGAAGCATATATTCTCAATGATGGAAGTGATATCACAGCTAAGATCTATTGGTGAAGATATTAAAGAAAGTCATATAGCAGCTATATTGTTGTGCAGTTTACCAGATTCATATATTGCTTTAATAAATGCCCTAGAGACAAGACCTGAAACAGACATTACATTAGATTTTGTGAAAACAAGACTAATAAATGAATATCAGAGAAGAAAAGAACAAAGCAATGATTCTTCTACTGATAAGGACAGTGAAAACACTCTTAAAGTTACAGAATTAAAAAACCTTATAATAAAGAGACTAGAGAATGCTTCAGATGTAAGAAAAAAGGTCATTTAAAGAAAGACTGTACCATATGGAAAGAAGAACAACAAAAATTACAACATAAAAAGCATACACAGAAAAAAAAAACACAATTTCCGATTCGTGTGAGAATAATTGGAATGGCACATTCAAAATAACAGACAAGAAATCATCACTTGGTTGGTTTATTGATTCAGGAGCAATGAGTCATATGACAAGTGCAAGAATTTCTTTACTGATCTTGATTTAGATAAGAAAGAAGCCATTTATCTTGCAGATGGAAGCAAAATAACCGCAGAAGGTATCTGACAAGGTATGCTAAATTGTTCAAACAAGTTCGGACAAGATTCAAAGATACTTTTACAGGATGTATTGTATGTTCCAAAATTGGAAGGCATATTATTATCTGTGAAATGTTTAACAGCAAAAGGACTTACAGTGAAATTCAAAGATAATGAGTGTGCAATTATTGCAGGAAACAAGATGATAACCAAAGTCAAGGCAGATGAACAAATATATCATTTTGACAAACCAAAGGAGTAGATGAAGGTATGTACACATGATCACAAAAACTGTATTCACATGTGGCATAGACGTCTAGGACATAGACACCTGGACAGTATAAGGGAACTACAGAGAAAAGAATTGACAAAAGATTTAAAGCTATCAGATTGCTCAATTACCATAAGATGTGAATGTTGTGTATAATCAAAAGCCACAAGGATATCTATTCCAAAAGAAAGTGAGATGAAAATCGAAAGACCACTTGATTTGGTGCATACTGATGTATGTGGACCCATGAAAGTAACTACATTAGGAGGCAATAGATATATGTTGACTTTTATAGACGACTACTCAAGATTAGTGTTGAGCGATAGTGCTCGATATCTAAAAATATCGTATCGAAATTGTATCGCCGATAGCACTAAATATCGTCGATATCCGATTTCGATACCGGAAGTCCCATGTAAGTCTATGGGAACAAAATATGCAACAAAAAAAACCCTTTCTTTCGTTGTAAACACAAAATATACACATATAGAATACATATATATATATATACATGTCATTGTGACATATATATATATACATATATTTATAGTTTATACACATCTACATAGTAAAATAGACTCTGATTCAATTGCCGGGTAAAGCCGTGACATACCCCATAGAAGTCGACGGGCTCGGTGCCGAGTACCCCAAAAACCTCTGGCTCTGTGCGACTCAACTTGGGCGTCACAAACAGGATTCTGTAGCTCGCTATAAGCGAGTCCTGTGTGCCTGAATTGAACTGGTTTTGTGCTTGAGAATTGCTAAAATCATCAGAGAATGTATTTGCCATTTTTCCGCCATATCTGCATCACGACGAGGCACTGGTGAAGAAGAAGGGCGTGCTCTTCATGGGTGTACACACTCACTCAGTGACGCGAAAACGATGGCTCTAAATGGTACTGCAATGTAAGATCGTGCCCCACAGCTCTTCAGTTCCGCCTCCTCATCCTCCTCAGTGGGCGGAAACTAACACGAAGGTCCCGCCTCCCTACAAAAGAGGGGCCCTCTCCAGATGCTAATGACACATGTGACTTGGCAGAGATGGCTAATGGACACGAGCAGAAGTGTGAAGGGATGGAGCAGTCAGAGCTCTCCCCCCAAAGAAGCGACCCGATCGCCACGGAACCACCATTGGGCACCCGGCCTGGAAACCCTCCTACGCTGCAAGAAGCGGAGAATACCCTAAGAGGCCTGGCCCGGCACCGGGAGGAGGTCGCCAGGATGGAAGCCAGCTGGCGTGCCCTAAAACTAAACTTGGAGCGGCGCCAATCCCTCTTACCTGAAGTGTCTGTACCGGAAGGTGAGGCACCCGTTCTAGTAGAGGAGCCCTTGCAATGTGATCCGGTTGACGTTGTCGCAGTGGAGGCACCCATTCGTGCAAAAAACGCTGCACCGGCAGCACCCCAGATCCCGCTGTCTGCCCCCGTCGCTGAGACAGAAGAAGCGACACCCGTCCTCATGGAGGAGGCCGCGCAGGCACCAGAGCACTACCTGCCTGTACCGGAGCCCCGACTGTCATCTGTTCCAGAGCCGGCTGCTTCCTCCGCAGGTGAGCGCCGCCAGGACTGGGGGGCGCCAGGAGAGCTGCCGCAAACCGGACACTGTAAGCTGGCATTTGATGGTGGAGACATGGAGCAGCTGGTGGAGGAGAATTACAACCGGCGTCAGGAGGAAGAGTGGAGACGTTGGGAGCGGGAAGCAGAGCGACAAAGGGAGCAGCGAGAATCCCAAAAACTTCGCCAACGTCAGCTGGAGAAGGACCGGGCAGATAAGGACCGGATGAGAAACGATAAAGGAACCCTGAGGGAGCCGCAGCGTAAGGGTGCAGTACGGAGTTTAAATTGAAAGGTGGTTGGGGCTTCATCCAGGAGCCTGGACTTTATTTAGAAGTTTTTGTGAACCGGCGGGACGTGGAGGCTCACCTCCCAGAAGGACACCCGGGGAGGGACCTGTTGCCAGGAGACTTGGTGACTTACACCCGACACTGGGGTTACAATGGATGGTACGCCCTAAATGTTACCAGGTGCGACCCCTACTCCCCAGAGTGTCAGGAACCTGTGAGACCCTCGGAGCCTTCAGCCTCCCACATCCAGGCCTCTGCAAAAGTGCCCACCCCACGCCGTAAATCTCCCCAGCCTCCCTCAGTGGTCTCCTCAGCAGCCCCAGCTATGGACATGATAAGTATAGCTGGCCCGTACCCGGCGCCTGTTAGGCCCCCTGGGGTTCGTTCAGTCTGGGACATAGGGTTCCAGACCCGGAGGGAGATGAAAGAGGTGGCCACACAGACCCAGATAGCGGGTCACGACTTGACTGTACAGGCCACACGACGTCATCAGGTCCTGGTGGTCCTTGGTGCCTCGGATGTTTGGCAAGCATCAGAAGAGTACCAGGTGGTACTGTAATACTATTGTAGGAACTCGAGGATTCTGATAGCGTGGGGCAATGAACAATCAGAGACGGGTTTCTTTGAATGCAAATAATGTATTTGTGAAACAGCAAAACACCCAAAAACAATATTCAAACAACCCGTAGTGACATGCAATGAGTCCATATATATATACACAAGTCCAGTTATATGAATCCGGATATATAAGTCCTTGAACCTCTATAGCGAGGGTGGTAAAGTTCTTACGACGGAGTCCTCACACAAATGTGACCACAAGGTAAGTCTGATGCACAGGTAACGTGGCTGGATTTACACACTGCTGGTGTGTGAAGAGTCAGATCCAGGTATGCAGAAAACACAGGGAGGTCCAGGAACAAGTTAATCTCAGTTGTGGCTTAATTCAGTGAAGTCCAACAACAAGTTCATATGTCAGTAAGGTTCCAGTAACAGTTCCAACAGCTCTCACCAGAGGTAATGCACGAAGGGTTAAACAGCAACAGTTCAGAAACACAGTTCTTATCAGATGGAGTGAACCAAGGGTTTAATTCCCAAGTCAACAGTTTAGTGATAACACAGTATGTGCAACTTACATATGCAGAGAATGTCCAGAGCCATGGGTAGAAACTGCTGTGGCTGAGAAACACCTGAAGATAAGGTTATGCACCTTCCTGGTAAATACACAAAAGATCTGTGAGGAACAAAGCAGCTGGGTTGCAGGGAAACGGAAGCAGAATATTCCAGCAGTGAAGCCAGCACCTGAGCCGGGTTTTAAACAAACAAACAGGAAGTAGGGCACAGAAAACAGCAAACTCCATTTTAACAAAGGGCAAAATCATTGACAAAGTTACCTAGAAAACCCGGAATACTGACATTACTCCCCCCCTAAAGACGGCCTCCGGACGGTCCTGGACCAGGCCTGTCCGGGTATCTCCGATGAAACTGAGCAATCTTCAGAGGCGCATTGATGTTACTTACTGGTTCCCAAGAATCATTTTCAGGAGAGTAACCTTGCCATCTAACTAGATACTGAAGCCGGTTTCTATGAAGTCTCGAATTAACAATATCCTGTACCACAAAATTTTTCTTCGCCATCAACCAACACTGGTGGAGGGGGAGGTACGATACGTCCCTGAAACGTGTTAGGAGAGATGGTTTTAATAAGGAAACATGAAATACTGGGTGTACCTTTAAAGTCCGTGGTAGCTTCAACCGACAGGCAACAGAGCTCACAATCCCAGTGATCTTGAATGGACCGATGAATTTCTGTCCCAGTTTCTGCGAAGGAACACCCAATTTTAGATTCTTGGTGGACAACCAAACTGAGTCTCCTACCTTATACATAGGTGCTGGTTTCCGGAATCTATCGGCCGACTTTTTGTAACGCTCCTGTGCTGTGGTCAGGGAGTCCTTCAAAACTTCAAGATTAAGTTGCAACGCCGTCACTCTGTCTTCAACCGCTGGTACCGAAATCGTAACCGGAGACCTAGGCAAAATACTTGGATGATAACCCAGGTTGGCAAAAAAAGGCGTTACCTTCGTGGAACTGCTTTGGGAGTTGTTGTACGAAAATTCCGCTAGAGGAAGTAGCTTCAGCCAATCGTCCTGCAAATGACTGACGTAACAGCGTAGATATTGCTCCAAGGTTTGATTTGTCCGTTCGGTCTGCCCGTTGGTCTGAGGATGGTATGCAGAAGACAAGCAAACATTAATGTGGAGCGCAGAACAAAATCCTTTCCAAAATCTAGAGGTAAATTGTATTCCCCGGTCAGAAATGATGTCATCTGGTACCCCATGCAGCCGGAAAATGTTCTGGATAACTCGATCTACTGTCTCTGTAGCTGAGGGAAGACCAGCACACGGAATGAAATGAGCAGCTTTCGTTAAACGATCTACTACCACCAAAATAGTAGTTTTACCACCAGAGGTGGGTAACTCCACAATAAAGTCCATCGAAATAGACCCCCAAGGGCGAGACGGTACAGGTAGCGGTTTAAGAAGACCAGTAGGTGAAACGCGAGGAACCTTGTACCGGGCACAAACTTCACAAGAGCGGACATAGTCATTCACATCCTTCAAGCAGGTAGGCCACCAAAAAAAACGAGTTAACAATTCCTGCGTCTTCTGTACCCCCCTATGACCAGCCAATTTAGAGTCGTGGACCAATTTGAGAACTCGAAGTCTTACAGCCTCTGGGACATAAATACATCGATCTCTAAGCCACACACCATTCGAAGGACAAGATTCACATTGTCAGGTGGAGCTGCAAGAAATACGTCACCGTCATAGGCCAGCTTGATCTCCTGCCACAAGTCCCGGTTCCGGAGCACTCCAACGAAATTGGCCTCCGACAAGATGGTCTTCGAACGGGGTCCCAGGCACGGAATCCACGGTATGGATTCGGGATAATGCGTCAGCTTTCCCATTACGTGAACCTGGGCGGTACGAAATAATAAAATTAAACTGGTTCAAGAACAAACTCCACCTAGCTTGTCGAGGAGAAAGACACCTGGCAGACTTAAGGAATTCCAAATTGCGATGATCCGTGAGTACTACTACCTGCTGAGTTGCCCCTGCAAATGGTGTCTCCATTCCTTAAAGGCAGAAATAATTGCCAAAAGTTCCTTATCTGCCACATCATAGTTTAGTTCTGCAGAAGATAACCTACGAGAGAAGAAGGCACACGGGTGCAGCAAACCTTTGTCTCCGGTACGTTGTGAGAGGATAGCTCCCAATGCACAGTCAGACGCGTCCACCTCCACGATAAAAGGCTGTGCAGGATCCGGATGCATCAATATTGGAGCCGTGGTAAAACAACCCTTCAGGCGATCAAAGGCTTCCTGAGCTTGCGAAGACCATTCAAACTTCTTCCCCTTCTTGGTGAGGAGAGTGATGGGACGGACAATTTCTGAAAAATTTCGGATAAACCGTCTATAAAAGTTAGCAAAGCCAATGAATCGTTGTACCTCCTTAATGTTTCCTGGTACCGGCCAGTCCAAGATTGCCTGGATCTTGCTGGACTCCATATTCAATCCCTGAGGCGAGATAACATAGCCCAAAAATTGAATTTCAGAACAATGGAACTCACACTTTTCGAGTTTGATGTACAAATGATTATCTCTCAAACGTCTAAGTACGGTCTTGACATGTTCCTGATGTTCCTGTAAGGAGTCAGAAAAGATTAAGATGTCATCAAGGTAAATTACCACATATTGGTCCAATAAATCCCTGAAAATGTCGTTGGCTAAATGTTGAAAAGCAGCAGGAGCGTTACAGAGTCCGAATGGCATCACCAAATATTCAAAATGTCCATACCGGCATCTAAAAGCTGTCTTCCATTCGTCTCCGGGCCATATACGGAGTAAATTATATGCCCCACGAAGATCTAATTTGGTAAATACTTTGGCCTGGCGAACTCTTTCCAACAATTCTGGAATTAGGGGCAACGGGTACCTGTTACGAATGGTTACCTTATTTAACTCCCGGTAGTCAATGCAGGGTCTTAGAGTACCATCCTTCTTCTTTACAAAGAATATTGGAGCTCCCGCTGGTGAAGAAGATGGTCGGATAAACCCCTTGGCTAAATTCTCATCTATATACTCTCGTAAAGATTTTAATTCCGGAGCCGCCAACGGGTAAACATGGCCGAAAGGAATCGCTGCTCCAGGAAGCAATTCTATGGGGCAGTCATACGGTCTATGTGGGGGAAGTTGATCTGCCTTCCTTTTATCACAAATGTCTGAGAATTCCTGATAAATCAGAGGGAGAGTAGGTACCTGTATCACCTCTTCCAAGTTCTGGGTAACTGGAGCCGCCACAGTTGGACTGATGGTAGAACTGCACTTCGGGAGAAAGGTTATCTCCTTGGTTTCCCAATTGATGATTGGATTTTGTGACCGTAACCAGGGAATTCCTAAAATTACAGGAAAATGAGGAGAAGATATTAACATGAATGAAAGTGTTTCTTGATGGTCTGGTTCCATCTTACACTCCAGAGGCACTGTCTCCCGATCTACTGGTCCAGAAACTAATGGGGAACCATCCACCGTTTCCATAGTGATTGGTGAAGCTCTTAGTTGTGTCTTTATACCATGTTCCTCTGCAAAAGAAGAATCCATGAAATTCCCACCTGCTCCAGAGTCTATCATGGCAGAACTTGATATCCACTGTTCCTCCCACTGAATCTGTATAGGAAGAGAACAATGTGAATATTTCTCCCCTTGATCTTTAGGGGAAGTCGGCATCAGTATTGGGGGAAAAACCGCATCTAGATGTAGACTGGTTTCCGAAACTTCAGACTCAGCGTCTGTGTTATCATAATCCCCTACTACCGCCAACACCTTGTTGGGTCGCCTAGGACATTTAGGACAATTGATGAGGAAATGGTCCGATTGACCACAATAGAAACATAAGCGCTCACGGAGACGGTGTTCGCGGCGTTCATTATTCTCACGTCTCTGCAGTGAGTCCACCTGCATAGGCACCTCCTCAGCCTCTCGCGGGTTTTTGCCTGTGGTTTCCCTGGACGGAAGAGAGTAATTAGTAATGCGATTTACAGCGGCCCATTTTTCTTGTCTGCGTTCAGTTAAACGGATATCAATACGTACACAGTGCTGTATAAACAATTCAAACTCCTGTGGAGACTCTGAACGAGCTAGCTCATCCTTGATTGCATTTGACAAACCTTTTCTAAAGATTGGTAATAAAGCATTGTTTTCCCACTGGGTGTCCACCACTAACCTTTTAAATTCAGTAACATATTCTATGACTGACCGTTTCCCCTGGCGTAAGGAAAGCAAAGCAGATTCAGCGGTAGCACGGGGTTGGGATCGTCGAACATTTGCGCCATGGCTGCCAGAAAATTGTCCAAATTATTTAGATGGGTATCATGACTTTCAACCATAGGATTTGCCCAAGCCAGTGCACGTGATGTCAACAACATAATAATACATAGAACCTTAGATCTATCAGACCGGTAGTAGGAGGCATGTACATCAAAAAATAATATACATTGATTAACAAACCCACGGAATTGACTTCGGTCACCATTAAAACGGAATGGAGGCAATTTGGGCATACTGGTGGATGAGGTAGGCTCAGTAGGTAAGGCCTCCAGGACTCCTAACCTAGAACGTAGATCTTGGAGAGCCTGACCAAACCCCTGTGCATTGTGGTTAACCCGAGACTCCAAGTCTCTAATCTGATTGTGTGCAGCCGCCACCTCCTGCTGCAAGGAGTTAACTATGGTGAACAATTTGTCTGCCCGTGTCTCCGTCATTGCCCCAGCAGAATCCTCTTTTTTAGGCTGGAATATCCTGTAATACTATTGTAGGAACTCGAGGATTCTGATAGCGTGGGGCAATGAACAATCAGAGACGGGTTTCTTTGAATGCAAATAATGTATTTGTGAAACAGCAAAACACCCAAAAACAATATTCAAACAACCCGTAGTGACATGCAATGAGTCCATATATATATACACAAGTCCAGTTATATGAATCCGGATATATAAGTCCTTGAACCTCTATAGCGAGGGTGGTAAAGTTCTTACGACGGAGTCCTCACACAAATGTGACCACAAGGTAAGTCTGATGCACAGGTAACGTGGCTGGATTTACACACTGCTGGTGTGTGAAGAGTCAGATCCAGGTATGCAGAAAACACAGGGAGGTCCAGGAACAAGTTAATCTCAGTTGTGGCTTAATTCAGTGAAGTCCAACAACAAGTTCATATGTCAGTAAGGTTCCAGTAACAGTTCCAACAGCTCTCACCAGAGGTAATGCACGAAGGGTTAAACAGCAACAGTTCAGAAACACAGTTCTTATCAGATGGAGTGAACCAAGGGTTTAATTCCCAAGTCAACAGTTTAGTGATAACACAGTAAGTGCAACTTACATATGCAGAGAATGTCCAGAGCCATGGGTAGAAACTGCTGTGGCTGAGAAACACCTGAAGATAAGGTTATGCACCTTCCTGGTAAATACACAAAAGATCTGTGAGGAACAAAGCAGCTGGGTTGCAGGGAAACGGAAGCAGAATATTCCAGCAGTGAAGCCAGCACCTGAGCCGGGTTTTAAACAAACGAACAGGAAGTAGGGCACAGAAAACAGCAAACTCCATTTTAACAAAGGGCAAAATCATTGACAAAGTTACCTAGAAAACCCGGAATACTGACAGGTACCTGGAACACCCCTGCCAAAGAATTATAAATAACCCGGACAGGGTCCCTGTATGTAAATAGTTAAATTGTTTATGTACCCGGACGGGTGAATGTTCATAAAAAAGTTTTTTAATTTAATAAAAAAAAAAAAACACAGTTTTCATTACTTTTATTACAGTCTCATCCTGCGACGCCATCGATCTCCTGTAAAAAAATGAAAAAAAAAAAGTATACCACCTGACCGACGCAGTCCATAGTAACGAGTGTCCCACGACGATCCAGCTCTGCTACATCAGAATGACAGGCAGAGCCTGTCATCCCGGCGCAGCACAGCTGATTACCTGCTTCCCCGGCGGTGACGTCATCGGACTGACTGCTTTACGGCCGGGATTACCGAGCAGTCACTGCAGTTATCGCGAAAAACTGCATGTGACCGCCAGGGAGAAGATAATGGCGGCCATCAAGCAGTCCAGGACGTGACCGCCGGAGATCTTCTGCCAGGTAAGTGCCGCTGACTCCTGACAGACCCGACCGACGGACACTCACAGTGACAGTGACAAATCCGATTCCGGTATCCGATAAGACGAAAATATCGAAACGAATTATCGAAAGGCCGATAGAGCTAATATCGGCCGATAGCCGATATTTGCAGTATCGTATCGCTCAACACTACTCAAGATACACAGTCACATACTTAATTAAGAACAAAAGTGAAGTTTTTGATAAACTTGTAGACTATGTAACAAGGTCAAGTAACAAATTTCAAAGGAAGCCAATTATCATCAGAAGTGATCATGGAGGTGAATTTACAGGTCACAGAATAGAAGACTACTTAAGACAAAATGGAATAGAACATCAGAAAACTGTTTCATACACACCTGAACAAAATGGAGTAGCAGAAAGGAAAAACAGAACTCTAACAGAAATGATGAGATGTATGCTGACAGATTCTAAACTACCAGAGAAATATTTGGGTGTGGCAGCAATGACAGCTACATATCTACAGAACCGACTTTTTTCCAGAAAACTGAAGAAAACTCCATATGAACTGTGGCAAGGTATGAAACCAAGTGTCAAGCATTTAAAAGTTTTTGGATGTAAAGGTTTTATATTCATTCCAACAGAAAAATGTTCCAAACTTCAAAACAGATCCATGGAAGGAATATTCGTTGGATATAGTGAAAATTACAAAGGATACAGAATCTTAGATCCCAAAACAGACAGAGTTACAGTGAGTAACAGTGTGACATTTATTGAAGATTTAAATGAAGACATTATGATTTCAGTTGAAACAAAAATTGAGAAAAACAATAGTGACATAACTGGAGAAATATCTGATGAGAAAGAAGTAGAAATTAATGAAGAACAAAATACTGAAAGTGAAGAATCATGACTACAAACAGACACAGAACCAAGACATTCAATAAGAGAGAACAAAGGAAAACCATCAAAACGTCTCTCATACAAGACAAGTATAAGAAAAATCCATGAGCCTACCTCTTGGGAAGACATATCTAAACTTTCTGAAGAAGAAGCTAATAATTGGATAGAAGCAACAGAAACAGAAATAAAATCCATACATGATTCAAATACATGGACACTAACAGATTTGCCAGAAGGAAGAAAAGCCATAGGATGTAAATGGATTTTTAAAGTAAAATACCAAACAGATGGCACACCTGAAAGATATCAAGCAAGACTTGTAGCTAAAGGGTATTCTCAAAAATATGGAGAAGACTATGATGAAACATTTGCTCCAGTTGTCAAACACACTACAATAAGAACTTTACTTACAGTTGCAGCAATGGAACAGATGGAACTAAGACATCTGGATGTAAAGACAGTTTTTTTGAATGGAGATTTAATAGAAGTAATTTACATGGAACAACCTCCAGGATTCAAAGATGAAAGAAATCCAAACAAAGTTTGTAAACTACAGAAAAGCATATATGGTTTAAAGCAAGCAGCTAAAGCGTGGAATGACAAAATCACGGAAGTACTAACAAATGAAAAATTTCAAAGAAGCAAAGCTGATCCATGCTTGTACACAAAAAGGCTGAGTAATAGATGGATTTATGTACTCATATATGTAGTCGACATTTTGATTTGTTTTAAACAAGAAAGGGATGAAGAAAACATTCTAAAAACCCTGAAACAACATTTTGAAATCAAAGACTTGGGAAATGTAATACAGTACCTAGGAATACAGATGGAAAGACAAGAAGTACTGTGGATAAGACAATTGTTGACAGAATTAGGACAATCACACTTGGAACCAACAAAACTAAAAGAGGATCAAGGAGTCTTGAAGTTGGAGTATTGCCCTACTGAAGAAATGACAGCAGACATTTTCACGAAAGGCGTTGCATGCTGATAAATAGTGTTGAGCGATACTTTCCGATATCATGAAATATCGGATCGGATTGGATCGGACCGATACCCAAAAAGTATCGGGTATCGCCGATTCCAATACCGGAAACCAATGCAAGTCAATGGGACAGAAATATCGGAATTAAAATAAACCCTTTCTTTCCTT
Source organism: Oophaga sylvatica (assembly GCA_033576555.1). Lineage (NCBI taxonomy): Eukaryota > Metazoa > Chordata > Amphibia > Anura > Dendrobatidae > Oophaga > Oophaga sylvatica. The sequence goes on along the minus strand of JARQOD010007211.1, from coordinate 8,053 downwards.
GTAAACACTAGATATACTGTTAGGGTCTGCGGAACGCACCAAATATATGAGGTAGAGAGGTGCGTTCGCAGCCCGGGGTCCACCGTGCAGGCGGAACCTGCTGCTAGTAAAATGGCGAAAGTAGCAAACTCTGTTATCCCGCAGAGTCGCTAAAATAAACGCCGTAGCGCGTTGTGGCAGTAAGTGCGAACTCTGTGAATACCCAGAGCCGCTAACGGAAAATGCCACAGCGCTATATGGCGATAGGTGCGAACTCACTTAGCTTCAGTGAGCCGCAAAGTAAAACGCTAGGGCGCTGTCTAGCGTCGAAAGCAAACCCTGTTACGTCACAGGGCCGCTGAGGAAAAGTGCTGTGTCCTGTCAGGCTCTCAAGTACACAGTTAAGTGCTAAGCGTACATAACGCGTGATCATGTGCTAATATCCTTGCGGGAGTCACCCGCAATCTATGGCGTCTGAACGCCAGACCCTGAATACGGCAATCAAAACTCCTCACCGGTTACGCCGGTAATCTAGGGCATCTAGGACACCGACCCTGGCCAGCTACCATACCAAACTCCTCACCGATTAAGTCGGTATTCTAGTGGCTTATTTCAGCCGGGTCCCTAACCACACATACGCATGATCACACTGGCGCATAGCATACAATGGTTGATATTAGCGCATGGCAGCCCAGCCATGCTACCCTTTTATAGCAACAGCTACAGGACCTTCCAGGAACAAGGACCAATGAGAAGCTGTTACAAACACATGTAGCTACATGACCTTCCTGGCGGACCAATAGGAGCCGCTGCAGCACCTGAACATGTGACCCCTGATCTCTAATGAGAGATCTCACTCTGGGCATGCTCAGATGGGAAAACGCAGAACTTTGTCTCAAAGACGGCTGTTCCAGCACTGGCTATAATAGCAGATCCAGGAAAGGCAACAGCAAGTCACTGCACAGTAGAGGAGTGGGCAAGACACCTGGACCGACGTCTCTGCTGAGCAGGCTACACTGCGGCTGGAGATGAATGGGAGACCGCAGCGGGACGGGTTCGAGACTCCCCTTGTGCAGCAGCGTGAACTCGAACCCTAACATATACACACATAGAATACATCATATCAGAATTCAATGAATTGTAAACAATAATGGAAAGATCCAAAACCACAAGAGGGATTAAATAGGAAATTATGAAGTTTATTTAATATAAATAAATTTTAATATAAATAGAAAAAACAAAGTGCGCATGGAGAGGAAAAATGATAATTACTTACGGGTAATTTGATTTTCCAGAGTCATGACAGCACCGACATGAGAGTATGGTATCCGCCCCCAGGAACAGGAAACCTGCAGCAGAGATAAAAGAAGGGGGGCGGTACCTCTCCCTCAGTTTGTTTCAGAGTATGCAAGGTAACCGCCAAAATTAGTCGTTATATATACACACATACTAGCATATTTACGACATCTACCTTCTTTATATATTAATTTATACATGCATATTTATACACATTTTCTTTTTTTTTTTTTGTGAGTCACACAACCATCACCAAGATAGGGCGGGAATTAATACGGTGCTGTCATGGCTCTGGAAAATCAAATTACCCGTAAGTAATTATAATTTTTTCCCTTCCCCATGACAGCACCGACATGAGAGGAAGAAATAGAAGAGCCTCCTAGGGTGGGACAACAGCAGATAACACCTTTCTACCAAAGGCTAAATTCGAGAGACCTAAATCTAGCCTATAATGACGAAAAAAGGTGGAGGGTGACGACCATACCGCTGCCCTGCAAATCTGCTCTATTGACGCATTTGCCCGTTTGGCCCAAGATGTCGCAACAGCCCTTGTGGAGTGAGCCGTTACACCCAGTGGGGGAGTCTGACCTGACGAAGAATAAGAAAGTGAGATAGCCATGCGTAGCCACCGTGCAATTGTAGCTTTTGAAGCTTTTTTACCCCTGTTTATCCCCTGGAAGGAGACAAAAAGGGCTGACGACTGTCGCCAAGATTTTGAAACTTCTATATATTGAAGTAGGCAACGTCTTACATCTAAACAATGAAAGGTTTGCTCTCCCTGGGATTTTGGGTTGGCACAAAACGAGGGCAAAATTATCTCCTGGTCCCTGTGAAATTTTGTATTAACCTTCGGAAGGAAGGCTGGGTCAGTTCTTATGACCATTCTGTCATCCATAAAGGTAGTATATGGGGGATTTACAGAAATAGCTTGTAGCTCACTGACTCGCCGAGCTGACGTCAGGGCAACCAAGAGCACTGTTTTTAGTGTTAGAGCTTTTATTGGAATAGATGAGATAGGCTCAAACGGGTTTGTAGTTAATGCATTTAACACTAAATTTAGATACCAGGGCGCTACCTTAGGTACAAATTTCGAGGGTCTGGCTGAAAAGGAGGCCCGAATGAATCTATAGATCCATTGGTGGTCAGCCAGTTTTTTGTCAAACAGCGCACCTAGTGCCGAGACTTGCACCTTTAGAGTGCTTGTGGACAATCCTCTTTCCAGGCCTTTTTGTAGAAATTCTAGGATCTCCGTCATCGGGACCATCTGGACTGTCTCCGAAAACCGTCATCCAGAGAAGTTTAAGAATTTTTGCCAGATTTTATAATATTTGGCCGAGGTGACTTTTTTCCTACTAGTGAGCAAGGTAGTCACCAAGGGTCCTGAGAACCCCTTTGCTAATAGGAGTCCCCTCTCAGGTTCCAGGCAGTGAGGTGTAGATTGTGCACCTGAGGATGTTCTACTGGTCCCTGGTGTAGCAGATTGGGAACATCGGGTAAGATCCATGGGTCCGAGGCAGACATACGTGTGAGCCATGTGAACCACGCTCTCTTCGGCCAGAAGGGCGCTATAAGGATTACACGGCTCTTGTCTTCCCGTATTTTTCTCAGGACCACTGGTATTAGAGGAAATGGTGGAAAGGCATATGCTAGTTTGAATTTCCAGCGGTGTAGTAGCGCATCTACTCCTTCTGGTTGTTCCCTTGGGTTCAGGGAGTAAAATCTGTTCACTTTCCGATTTTCTTTTGTAGCGAACAGGTCCACTTCTGGTTTGCCCCAGCTGGCACAAATTTTCCCAAATATGTCCTGATTTAGGGACCATTCTCCTTGGTGCAGTACATGCCGACTTAGGAAATCCGCCACTGTATTGTCTGTCCCTTTCAAGTGTGTGCTCGACAGGGATAACAGGTTGTTTTCTGCCCATGCGAATAGCTCTCTTGCTTCCGCCATCAAGGATGGTGATCTTGTACCTCCTTGTCGATTTATGTAGGCTACTGTCGTGTTGTTGTCTGATAGTATTGTGACGTGTCTTCCTTGTACCTCTTTTCCCACTTGATACAGTGCTAGCCTCACCGCTGTTAGCTCTTTCAAATTGGAGGATGTTTCCCTCATTGAGGGTTCCCATAGGCCTTGTACAAGCCGTCCTTTTAGATGTGCTCCCCATCCCGAGGGACTTGCGTCTGTAGTCAATATCACCTGGTTGTGAATCGACCAGGGCATAGCTCTTTTGAGGTTTTCGGGTTGTAGCCACCATTCCAATGAGCTGAGGACCTGTGATGTTAGGGTGAATCGCCGATTTAGGCTGGTCGGATCTTTTGCCTGTTCGGCTAAGATTTGCTTTTGCAGGTCTCTTGTGTGGCTTTGTGCCCACTGGACCGCTGGTATTGTTGCCGTTAATGTTCCTAACAACGACATTGCTTGTCGGACTGTTATGGCCCTGCTCGATCTCAACTGTTGTATTTTGTGTTGAATGGAGTCTATTTTCCTGTCCGGAAGGACACATTGTTGATTGCAGGAATCTAACACTATTCCCAAGAATTCTTGTTTTCTGGCTGGGATTAGTTTTGATTTTTTCTCGTTTATTATCCAGCCTAAGCTGGTTAGGATTTCTAACATCCTTTTTATTGCGTTCCTGCATTCTCCTTCGGTATTTGCTATTACTAGGAAGTCGTCCAAATAGGATACCAGTAATATGTCTTCTTTCCTCACAAAAGATGCCACTTCTGAAATTAATTTCGTGAATATATGGGGTGCCACCGATATCCCGAAGGGAAGACATTGGTACTGCAGATGCGTAGGACCCTGTGCAATCTGTACCAACAATCTTAGGTATTTTTGATGTTTTTCCCAGATTGGTACATGGTAGTATGCATCTGTCAGATCGATCACTGCCATGTAGCAGCCTGGTTCTAGCAACTTCACTGTTGATCTTAATGTTTCCATTTTGAACTTTTCCACTCGGATGTATTGGTTTAATGCTTTCAAGTTGAATATTACTCTCAGGGAGCCGTCTGGTTTTGGAGTAAGAAATAGGGTACTGTAGAACCCTTCTCCTACTTGGTGACTTGGTACTTCCACTAACACTTTCTTTTCCATAAGGAGGGTGATTTCTTTTTCCATTGTGGCTTGGTTCTTTTTGGCGACCTGAGTTATCTTTAGTCGCTGTGGTGACTGAGGTTGAGAAAACGTAATCGTAGGCCTTCGGATAGTAGATTGGTTACCCACCGTGAGGCGGGCAATGCTTCCCACTGATGTACAAATTTTCTCAGTCTTCCTCCCACCGGGGTCTTGGCGTCATTGACGTTTTGTATCTGATCTGGGAGGGCCCTTGAAGAGGAATCCTTTCTCCCTTCTCTCTGCCCAAGGCCTGCCCCGGATGGACCTCTCATCTGGCCGACTTCTTCCCCCTCTATTCCTTGCTCCACGAAAGGACGAGCGAGCATCATTCCAACGACGTCTTGAAACAGGTGGTAGCGGAAATCGTTTTTTCTTATCCGATGCATTCTCCAATATTTCATCCAATGCCTTCCCGAACAAGTATAGTCCCTCACAGGGGATTGCGCAGAGCTTTACCTTCGACTGGAAGTCTGCCGCCCAATTTTTAAGCCATAATGCCCTGCGACCTGAGTTAGAGAGAGCGCATGCACGGGCGGCACCTCGCACGGAATCCACCGCTGCATCTGCTAGGAACCCTGCCGCTTTTTGTAGTGACGGTATTACGTCCAATAATTCCTCTCTTGGGCATTTATTCTTTATCTGTTCACTGAGCTCTTCCAACCATTTCACCATGGCCCTAGCGGTGCAAGTGGCGGCTACCCCCGGTTTAATTGACCAGGCCGATACTTCCCATGCAGATTTTAAAAAAGCATCCGCTTTTTTATCAAGGGGGTCTCTCAAGGCCCCCATGTCCTCGAATAGTAACGCTATTCCTTTAGATGTACTAGCAATAGCGGCATCTAGCTTAGGGGCTTTTTCCCATTCCCCACAAATTTCCTCATCAAAAGGATATTTCCGTTTTAATGCTTGTGGCACAGACATTTTCTTGTTGGGTTTTTTCCACTCTTTTTTAATCAATTTTAATAGATTTCCATGGAAGGGAAAAACTTTACGTTTTTTTCCCTCTAGATTGCTGAACATAGAGTCATGTACCGAAAGATGCTCTTTTGGCGTCTCAACCCCCATGGTAGATCTAATCAATTTTAACAATTTTCCAATGTCTTCAGACAAAAAAATAAGGGTGACCATATTCCTCGTCTGAGGAATCTCGGTCTGAGCTTCCAGAGAGTTTTAACTCTGTCGGTTCGCCATCCGATTCTACGTCACTTTGTTCCGTAGGAGGGGGGAGGAGAGGGCCTGAACTGACTGGCGTGTGCTGTTTTAGCTCCTCTTTAACCGTTGTTTTTACTTCCTGACGAATAACGGCTCTAATATCCTGTAACAAGGACGGTGATTCCTCCGCTACCGTTTTCTGCACACATGAGCAGCACAACCGTTTATTGTAATCTCTGGGAAGCGTTTTTTTACACAAAGCACATGCTTTGTTTTTTTGTTTGGCCATAGCTTTCCTGCCCTAGGGAGAGGGGAACAGGGTAAAGGCCATCAATATATGTTTCTTCGCCTTACAAAGGTACTCACCCACCAACCCCCTGGTACCACAGCGGTCTGCTGGCCTCCCTCCTCTGGCACGCGCTCCTCATCTGCTCCTTCCATTCCAGCCACGATGTGAAGCGCTTCTGCAGTGGACCTCAGCTTGTCGGTCTCCTGGACACGATCTCCTGCCTCAGGCAGGCTATGTATGCGAGGGGGGGATTCAGGGGGAGAGCGGTGTGCCCGGAAGTGTCCAGCACACCGCTTCTCCCGGCATGTGGCGTCACTTCCGGTGCGACCGGAAGCCGCCCCACTCAGTCGGCGCCAGTGTCGTGGTGGACACGCCTCCCCCGGCTCTGCCTCCTGCTCGGAGCGACCGCCGGGGAGTCCACCGGGGGGCGAGACGCGGCCAGGCAGCCCCCAAGAAGCCGGGATGACGAGCACGCGCCGCCGCGCTCAGCTGCGATGCCTCCCCTCAGGACCTCGGTCTCCAGACCGGCCATCCAGGGGAAGATTCCCCTACAGGTACTCCATCCCACAGGCATCCACCTGCAGGAACAGGAAACCAAAACTGAGGGAGAGGTACCGCCCCCCTTCTTTTATCTCTGCTGCAGGTTTCCTGTTCCTGTGGGCGGATACCATACTCTCATGTCGGTGCTGTCATGGGGAAGGGAAAAAAACAGCTGAAGGGTTAATGTGCTGTGAGATGTAAGTACAGCACACTGAGAAACAAACGTCTCCCAGCAGGTCTACTAATTAATAAGTAGCAGGACATAATGCTTTGCAGGTGCAAGCAGCCGATTTATTAAAATAATATTATATAATGTGCACATTAAAGATTGTCTAACATAGAGCAAGTTAAGTCATATATAATAAGATATGATATTAGGCAATATATACACACAGTAATCGGTAGTTGCATAAGTATGTTACAAATGGAATGAATAGAGCACACGAGAGCTACATAAAAGTCATAGAGGCAACCGCATGAGTACTTATCTGGGTATAATACCTTGAGTCATGAGGATACCGTAGACCGAGAAGCTGGGAGAGCGCACTGGAGCCTCGATGAGCGTTTCACCGCCTTGGGCTCCCGCGCTATTTTCTCAACTAGACAGACAAAGCCAGCGAGTGGGGGCAGAGAATAATAGCCTAGGGAGGGTGCATTTATTTAGTGCCCCCTGGCTACTAACGTCTGCCCCCAGCCACCCCAGAAAAGGCAAATCTATAATTAGATTCGCCATTTCTGGCACTTAGCCCGTCTATTCCCATTGCCCTGTAGCGGTGGCGAATGGGTTAATAATTGGTTAAAGCCACCTTGCTATTGGAAGGTGACTTTAAGCCTGGTTAATAATTGAGAGTTGTCAATTAGACAACTCTCAATTATTAATCCTATTGTATGAAATGAAAATAAAACGCACACACATTAATGAAAAATCATTTTAATGAAATAAATACACAGTTTTTGACCATCTTTTATTTGTACAGTTAATCCTCGATTCCCTTGTTCTCCTGTAATAAAAATAAAATAATAAAGCAACGTTATTCTTACCTATCCGGTGTTCAGTCAGGTCCCCCGATTTAATCCTTGTGAAAGGGTTAACGTTTACTGCAGGGACCACAGCTAATGCTGCCATCCTAAAGATGCGCCAATTGTGGCACTTTACCTGGCTCTTCCCACTCCCCTGTAGCGGTGGGATATGGGGTAATAAGGGGTTAAAGTCACCTTTTATTGAACGGTGACAATAAGCCCGGTTAATAATGGAGAGGCGTCAATAAGACATCGATCCATTATTAATCATAAAGTTTGAAAATGTTTAAAAAAAGACACAGCCAGAATAAAGTCTTTTAATAAAATAATACACAAGTTTTCCATCTTTTTTATTGTACGCTCATCCTGCGACGCCATCGATCTCCTGTAAAAAAAACAAAAATAACAAACCAACACAAATACTCCCTGTCAGACGCAGTCCAAAATAACGAGTTTCCCATGACGAGTCCAGCTCTGCTACATCTGGATGCCAGGCACAGCCTGACATCCAGACACAGCAGATAAGCTTAGCAGTGGAGATTCCACGGCGGTCACGTGACGTCGACTGGATTTCTCACGGCCAGCTGTCGCGAGAGTACAGCTGGCCGAGATTACCCAGTACCCGGCAGTCACGTGTACTTATTGCGAGAAGCTTCACGTTAC